>BLKR01000313.1:520000-599044 GCA_011170035.1 Teleogryllus occipitalis | reverse complement strand
AGAGCAGTTGTAGCCGATTAAAAAAAATTATACATGCGAAAGTGCACTTTCAGTTACAGTGCGTATGTAACAGAGTAAATGCCAACAAAATGGCTGGCCATTCTCAACTCAATTAGACGGTGCTGGGGCGAGGGTGTGGAGGTAACAGCAATTCGTCTGATCTAGTGATAATTAGAGAAGAGAGAAAATAGAAACATTCCAGAAAGCAAGACTGAAAGCAAAGCTTTTTACATGCATTCCTCAATGAAACCAAAGCACACCTTTTCTATGTTATAATTTTGTGAATATAAATAATTGCGTAAATTTAATATCAATAACGCATCAATTAAAAAAAGAATTTCAATTTTAATACATTGTAAATCATTGAAGAATGCTACATTAAAGCAACCAATCGCCTTGAAACTCAACCACTCTATGCCACTTTACCACAGCAGAGGGATATGCACTAGTCTCAACACGATTGACACATTGGTTAGCTTTGCTTGAAACTGCTAGATTACACATATTACAACAAATGAACTACCATTTAAAATAGTAGTACAGATCATGAGCAAATGTCAAGAAAATTCAAAGAAATCCATGCTAAAATAAAACGTACAGACCTAAGATGTCAAAAAACGCAGACGCTTCTCACAGAGCTACGGTACTTTCTAACATGAGACGTAGACCACCGCAATAAACTCAGGTACACTGCAAAAACGTCTATGTATAATATAATAAAAAAACATTACATACAGATGCAAAAAAAAACAACGCAAAAATCAGTAGAGTTCTAGGCGCTATGTAGAAGATAAACGTGGAAGCACTGGTCGGTGCAAGCGAACAACATTCAACACACACGCTGCAGAGCGATTTCGAGGTGAATGCCTTAGCAGCCACGGACAGCCGGGCGGTCGGGTCCGTGGCGGCGTCTTGGTCGCCAACAACCAACGCAAAACTCGAGGTCCAGCCTCGGAGCCCATCCACACTGAAGGGCTGCAACCATCCACACTGAAGGTTGGATGGAGCCACACGCCAGACGCATCTCCCTCGATCTCTACGCTGCTCAACTTGCTGGCTTCATGCTTCAGGTTTTTACACGGGGAGAGTAGATACAAAGAGTTACGAATACACTACGGCTGCGGCGGCGGCGGCGGTGGCGGCGGTGACGTCGTCTTCGGGGGCCGGGGGACGGAACCCTCTTGCTGGGCCGCCCCCGGCGCTGGAGGCCGCCGCTGGAGGCGTTGGAGGATGCGCCCACTGGCCGCGGGGGTGGGGCAGGGGGCATGCGACACGGGAGGGGGCGGGGCACATCGAGGTGCAGACGATGAGGCGGGGAAGGGCAGTAAACTCTCGGCTAGGTAAGCGGCACCGCCACAGAAGAATCAAGAGGGTTTTATGTCAAGTCCTATAGTTACAGCGATATAATAGTTTTCTGAGTTCTCAACATTGTTGTAACGTAGTAACCTTGAACTAACTCAACGAATAAATACTGATTTTTCCATCACGTTTTGATTGTTTTTAATTAGATTATCTAAAAAAATGAAAGGTTATCTCAACAATTGAGGAAGATAAAAGCTACCTTTTATGTCCAAAATCAATCAGAGGAACCTTATAATTATCTCATTCGCTCGATATGTCAAGGCAAGGCAAAAGATCATTGGACGAAAATCCAAGCATATTGAAGATATATACGGAAAGAAAGAGCAACGCGCAAATTCGGCTTCCATTTAGTACACTGCAAAACTACAAGGGTTGATTCATAATCCATTTCTATTCTTATTTCTCGGAAATGTGCCAACATTGAAAATATAATACTTCGGGTGATACATTTGAATTGAGATATTAAAGTATCACGCAATTTACATCACATGAAAAAGTTTTTGATTTTTTAAAATATTTATTTTAAAAGAAAGTGCAAGTATGCTACAAACAACCCGCGAGCCGTCAGATTGCTGAGGAGGGGGAGAATTTTGAAAAATTGTGCCTGAATTTTTAATATAAATTCTGTTTTGAGAGCAAAATACGTAACTGTTTTCCGAATTTTCTTTCGATTTGTGATAGTATTAAAACGAATATAATCTAGTAATACGTACACGTTAAAAATCCATTATATTAAACCCTTATGTTTTCATCCGGTGTACAAAGTAAGTTCACCGACGTCATCACAGTCTCTGCCAGTCACTTGGTGTGTGCAGGAAGCCGTGTGTAGAGGAAGTAAAACAAATGAAACAGCGTCCTACAAGGCGTGCGCGCGATATTCCCACAACACTCCCTTTTATCCCGGTATTAATCCTTGTGACTTTGATCTCCCTAGTGTGAAGAAGTTACGGAGTATGGAACGCATTGCTAGCACTCAAGACATCGTAACTAGTTCAGTGTAAGATGACACGTACTGACGTATCTTGAGCATCCGGTATTCTCCACAGATGATTGCGAACCGTGAAAAACCTACCAGATTACTTTAACATAATTTAAACATCTTTTTCAAATGTTTTTATACACAATGTACGGTAATACAATGTTTTCTAAATCAAACGTTTGTTCCCTTTCCGTATCAGAGATTTTTCCATCTACCTCTCTTGAAGTTTCAAAAAAACCATTATCCCACATTTTAAAATTTTCTTTGTTCAAGCAATTTTTTGGGATAGGAGCAATGTTGCCATGTCTTACAAATCAACCCTTGTATATTTACTGTTGCTATTTCCTCCTCATGACTTAATTTGAATTAATTATTTAAGAAATGCTACGAAGAAAATTAAATACCAGAATAACATTTATGTTCCACATTTTACCACAGTGCAAAATATTCGTATTGTGGAAGACATATTTCACATTGAACGTTCAGGATTTAATTTCTTTCCCCTCTACACTATAGCCACGAATCTTTTACATTACATCAAATGTTTTCGAATCTCCAAATCTACAGTACACTATAAAGTCTATTCATTAGAACTAAATACATTGGTTGCAATGGGGTGCCACAGACCAGCCAAGAGTTCACTGACTCTACTCACGGAAGCCTACGACATCTTCAGACAGGGGCAGGCAACGAACATGCTGGGCGAGTGCGTGCGAGCGAATGTTCGTGTTCGGTGCAGAGTGTCCTGTTAGCGTGGGAATGTGCAAGACAAGTGGTCTGCTCGGAATTGCACTCAAAGTGGCACATTTAACTATTGTTTTCTATTTCACTATACAACATAAGTTTGCAATTCACAAGTGAGTACATCCACATATTCATATGTGGTGTATAAACAACAATGATGAGTAAATGATCTACAATAAATTTTAATATACTGCAAAACGAATATGCTATTCTAATAAGTATACTTTCATTACTACTTTTTCAGACATCTAAATTAATTACATTTATTACTTGTGATTTAGATAAACACTATCTAATCAACCTACAGACTTAACAAACTACATTTTAATCCGTGCAGACCTTTGAAAAACACGAGTGCTTCGCCGAAAGCTAGTAGAGTGAATGTCTGTACACTTGAAAAATACGCCTTCCGTAAATGAAGGCGTCGACGTCGTGCGAATATATGTTAATGTGGTGCAGTGAATGTGTGTGTGTGTGTGTTTTTAAAATTAAGAGTAAAGGTGCATGCATATAAAAAATACACCGGTCGCACAGCTATAGGAAGTAAATGACATCTAGAATGAAATGACGATCAAGCAAGCTGGCGTTCCGAACGGGACCCGAGGGTATTCAACCCGCGGGGGCTTCTGGACCGGGCTCCGGGCCGTGCTGCAGAGGGACAGAGCAAGAGATACGACGGGGCATAATTGCAAGGGGGCCGCTCAATATTCATGAGCGAGAAGGAAAACCGCGATATGAGATAGGAACGCGCAGAGAGAAAGGAGAAAAAAAAGTCTCGAGAAAGATAAGTGAGGAATATTTAAATGAAGGTCTCGCAAATTACTATTTTAAAAAGATGATTACAACAACTCGTGAACCGTAACGATGCTTTCTTTGCGCCGCGAGTGTGAGTTTAATAGCCGACGGTATCGTAATCAACCAAGGCGTGATTACAGTGTCGTGCGTTGCGTGTTACGATGTATATTTTTTCGTTCGATTTGTAGAGTTCTCTCTTTAATCAATCGACAACGCACTGAAAATTTGTTGTTGGTAAAACGCGCTACTGAAATGTATATTTCTGTATTCCAGTTTCATTAAAACCTGAAGAAATATTACCACGTTATTTAATCTTTGTTTAATTATTAATATTGCAATACGGAAAATGAGCTATGAGAACTACTTCATGATTTAATAATATTGTAGGCATTATGAACAATTTTATTTATACAATATCGCAATGATAATTATTAGTGGTAATCATTATAAACATGAAATTCAGAATAGACTGGCTCTCAATATAAATGAATTAAGTATATTTATTTTTATATTGCTAGTTTATAAAATATTTCTCTCTCAAAGTGTTTCTCTTTTCTCCCTGACCAATCATTTAAGGAGCACGGTATGCACTTCCCAGAGAACAAACATTTTTATTTATTAAAATGTTAAAGCGTAACCTTGAATGAACATTAGTCTTTCAATACTTTCATTAGATATTATTCGAGCCTTCGGGGTGGGTGATTTGCAGCCCTGCTTACGAGAACAAACGGGTAAACGACAAAAGGAGCCTGTGAGCAAACGCTAGGTTCCCCATTAGTTGGGAGAGTTTCTGAATAAAAGATAAGAGCGGGGCATGTGATACTGGAAGATTTATGGGGGGCGGAGAAAGCAGCGAGGCCGGAGCACGGTCGCGGCGCGGGGGTGGGCGCGGAGGCGGTTCCCCGGCGGAGGTGGCGCGGTGGTGGTGGCGACGGCAGCGGCGTTGGCGGCGGCGGCGGTGGCGAATGGGGCCGTGGGGCGATCCTCCAACTCACCTGGTTCTTCTCCAGCTCCTGCACCAGCATCTCCAGCTGCGCCTGGAAGCGCTCACGCTCCACGGACGCGTTCTTGAGGTCCGCGCGCGCCGTCTCCAGCTCCTTGCGCAGACGCGTCACCTCCTCGCGCGCGCCGGGCTGCGTCGCCTGCTGCTGCAGCTGCTGCGCGTGCTGCTGCGCTTGCTGCAGCTGCTGCTGCAGCTGCTGCGCGTGTTGCTGCGCTTGCTGCAGCTGCTGCTGCGTGTGCTGGAGCTGTTGCTGCGCCTGCTGCAGCTGCTGCTGCGCCTGCTGCGCTTGCTGCTGCGCCTGCTGCAGCTGTTGCTGCGTCTGCGCCGCCTGTTGCTGCGCTTGCGCCGCCTGCTTCTCCACGGCCTGCAGGCGGCGCTGCATGTCGGCCGCGCTGCGCTCCGCGGCCTCGGCCCGCGCGCTCTCCTTGTTGGAGCCGTCGCGCAGCTGGCGCTCCAGGCGCTCGGCGCGCAGCCGCTCCTGCTCCGCCTGCTGCGAGAGTTGGTCGCGGCTCTGTTGCTGCTCCCCGCGCAGCCGCCCGAGCTCCGCCTCGCTCTGGTTCAGTTCTTGCTGGAAGTTCATGAGCATCTCCTGCGACTTCTCCAGCTGCACTACCAGCTGGTCGCGCTCCAGCTGCAGCTGGCTCACTTGCGCCTCGAACTGCGCCAGCTGCTTCTCGGCGCGCTCGGCCTGCTTCTCGCGCTTCTCCATGAGGCCCGTGACGCGGTCGCGGTCGCGCTGCGCCTGCGCCAGCTCTTCGCGCAGCCGCTCCTCGGCCTCTGCGCGCGTCGTGCGCACCTGCGCGTGCGAGTCACGCGCGTGCGCCGCCTCGGCGCGCGCCGCGTCGCGCTCCTCTTGCAGGCGCTGGCGCTCGTCCGCCGCCTGGCGCTGCTCGGCCTGCGCGCGCTCCAGCTTCTCGTGCAGCCGGCTCAGCTCGGTGGCCATGCGCTCGAACTCGATGCGCGCGGCCTCGGTGTTCTCCTGGTACTTGCCGAGGTGCAGCTGCGACTTCTCCAGCTCGCGCGCCAGCCGCCCGGCCTCGGCCTCGGCGCGCGCCAGCTCCGTCTGCGTCTTGTCCAGGCGGTCGCGCAGCGCCGCTTCCGCCGCCTTGCCGCCGTCGGCCGCGGCGGCGGCCGCGCCCGCCGCGCGCAGCTCCGCGCGCAGCCGGTCGCCCTCCTTCTCCAGCCCCTCGCAGCGCGCCTGCGACTGCTCGAGGCGGTCGCGCAGCTTCTCGCAGTCGATGTGCAGCCGCTCCAGCTCGGCGTGCTGCTTGTCGCTGCCGCCGGCCAGCTTGGCGCAGTCGGCGCGCGACAGCTCCAGCTCCAGCTGCAGCTCGTGCAAGCGCTCCTCCTGCTGCTCGGCGGCGGCCAGCGCGCGCTGCAGCTCCAGCTGGGACGTGTCGAGGCGCTCGCGCAGCTTCTCCACCTCGCCCTGCAGCCGCGCCTGGTCCTGCGACGCCTTCTCCTGCTCGAACTGGTATTTACCTCGCATGCCCTGCTCGCGCTCCAGCTCCATGCGCAGCCGCACCGCCTCCTGCTCGGCGCGCTGCGCCCGGTCCAGCTCGGCCGCCGCCTTGTCCAGGCGCTCCCGCAGCCGCTCCACCTCCAGCTTGAAGCGCTCGCCCTCCTCCTTGGCGCGCTCCTGCGAGTCCTGGTACTTGCCGACGCGCGCCGCGTAGCGTTCCGCCTCCTCGCGCAGCGCCTCCGACTCGGCGCGCTGCCGCTCCACCTCGGCCTGCGCCTTGCGCAGCTCCGCCTGCGCCTTGTCGTGCTTGTCGTACATCTTCTCCAGCTCCACCTGCAGCCGCGCCATCTCCTCCTGGCCCTTCTCGTTGGCGGCCGTCGTCTTGGCGCACTGCGCGTGCGCGCGCTCCAGCTCGAACGTCAGCCGCTCGGCGTCGCCCTGGAACTTCTCGCGGTCCGCCTGCACGCGCCGCATCTCGATCTGCGACTTGTCGTAGCGCTCGCGGACCATCTCCAGGTCCACCGCCATGCGGTCCATCTCCTCCTTGAACTTCTCCTCGGACTCCTTGGTGCGGCCCAGCTGCAGCGCGGCGCGCTCGTACAGCTCCTGCACGCGGGACAGCTCGTCCTGCAGCTTCCGCGTCTCCTCGCGCGCCTTGCCCGCCAGCAGCCCGGCCTTCTCGGCCTCCAGCTCCAGACGGTCCTTCTCGCCCTCCAGGCCCTCCAGCCGCGACTGCAGACGGTACACCTCGCCCTGCGACCTGCGCAACCACAGGAGCGGCCCTCACACACGGCGTCACACACATCCAAAGTTTTGACACGAAATATTGCAATATACAGAAATCATTTACCATTTTGTAATCAAGAGGAATTCAATGACGTCTATTCCAAGTTCAAAACAAAAATTTCTCAAGAACCAAATGCAAGAATAAAATCTAGAACACGCAAAATTTCTATTTTTCAAATAATCTGGTGTCGGATACAATTTGTTTTGTACTCCCTCTTAATCAGTCACCACGACACTAGCAACAATCGACAAGGATTTGGTCGGTTAAACTTTCGTTCTCATAATAGCATTAAATATATTGCAGAAATATTTTTGTCAGTACAAAATAATTAGTATGTAGCCTACTTTGTGTTAATGTGATATGTATAATTATGAAAACGTACCTGAAAGGACTTCCTTTGTAGGAAAAATCTTAACTTATAATACAGTAGACTACTGAAATCTAATTGGACTACGTTTTATGTACAGATTTCTTTACACACTCTTCATTAAATATTATATTTAGCACAGTACTTGCACTGTTCATATAAGTATACTTAGATTTTATTTTGTTTCTTCGCGTCTAGAGAGATGTTGCGACAGGAGCGTGGATTATTTTCGTCTCAAACTCGTGGCAGCCGATTAACAGGGAGTGTATTGTTACGACAATTTGGCGTCAACGGAAACCTGTGGTTTGCAGTTAATTCAATTTCATCATTTTTCGCCAATTCTAACACCCTTCACTAAATTCGTTCTATTCAAATAACGTTGTAATTTTGAAAATATTTGCCGAATTGTGGATTTGGTATTTAAGTATATTGCAATATCAATGTATCAATATTTTAAAATAGTTTGCCATTCCTAACTACCATCCATACACATCCAGAGGCCACTTGCAAACGCGTGATCAAAGACTGCATTCGAGGATTCAGCAAAATGGCACAGATCAACATTTTTTGGCATGCTGCATTATCAACTACTTTTTCTCCTGATTTATTATCTGCGTGTTCAAGGAGTGCTTATTTGCGTGTTGAGTTTAAGTAAAACTGCTAGTACAAAAGTTGAGTGCGTCAGGATTTGGAGTAAGGTTTTTCACTCACTTCAATCAATCAATACTGATTGAAGATTCATTAGTAAATATAAAATATTTAAATATATTATAAATATATTAAAAATATAAATTGTTTCAATCTGAATGTACAATATTGTAAATAAATGCAAAGAAATTTAATAAATTTATTATTTTAGTATTTACGTTGCAAATCATCTGTGGAAAAACAACCTTAACGGTATACACCATTATACATTAAAACTATCATGTATTATAGTTTTATAAGATGCTCTTAATAATTTGTATTAATTTTATTTTAATTTCATATTAATGTTATAAATTTAAATGTTCATAAATAATGTGCATGTTAATGACATTTTAATATTAGATAAATAGTTTTAATCATTTTCAAAAACTTTTGTGTTAATCAAAACAAGTAAGTTAGAACGTTTTCCATTTTTTTCTCCTTTGTCAGTTTCTTTTTAAAATAATTTGTGATAGTTCTGAAAATATCATAGAACATTAAAGTACTTCAATGAGATCTCAAAAACAACCAACAAAATCTTTGAAATTAATTTATCTGCTTGCAATTTCATTATTTCTCCTTCTTTATTTAAAATACTCAATGCAATTTAAAAGCACTAAATATTAGTATTGTAATTCAGTTTAACTACAACGTGCAGGTTTTGCTCTCTTGTAAAATGCATCTATGATTTTGTTTGGTTTACAAAGTTTGTTGGCAAATTAACCTGAGAGCTGAAGTTCTATAATACAGTATTTTGAAAGAAAATATTTCAAAATATTTTGATATTTCAGTTGTATTTGTTTTGTCATAAAGGCAGTATTATCTTTTCGTAGGTTAGAAGTGAAACACCAATTTCAGAAAGTAGCACTAAGAAAACAAAATAACTATTGTCCTTTGATCTAAATGCTTAACCTTCAAATAAAACAATAGGAATTTTTAATCATAAAGTTGATTCAAAATCATAAATTCAAGTTAACATCAATTGCAAATAAATATTTTAACTTTTGTACTTTAACACTAAACTACAAAATTAGATAAATTGAAAATCTATTATATCACAAAAGGATTATTAAGAATTTGTGAAAATTGGATCAAATACCCAAATATTAACTAGAAATATTTAAAATCTTCAAATACTCATGTGTACTTTGAAGAAACATAATAATAATAAACTATTAGTTAATGATGAATAACGTATCTATTCATATTTGTGAAGGGCAGATAATATTTTGGATAAGTTTATCTACTAGAAATAATGCTAAAATTACGGACATGAGTATTTCCTAATTATTCGTTAATTTATCATTCAAATTCACATTTTCATAAAATATTTTAAAATGGGAAACATACATAGAGAGAAATATGTGTATAGGAAACAAAGCTGTTTCTATTTTTTTAATGTAGTAATTTGGTAAAAAGATAGCAAGTTTGGTATGTTTTTAATTCAAATTTATGATATCATGCATTTATTTTCGTTTGTGCATTAATCTCACAATTTTCTGCTCTAAAGATAGGCATTTCCAATAGAATTCTATTATTATAATTCACTATGCAATAAGAATTATTTGTACATTCAGAGAGATCATTTAATTATGTTAATATATTTTGAAATACTCACCTTATGAAAGATATTACTAAAATAAATAACATTTTCTTGTATTCCAAAATCTTGACCTGAGTTGGTCCCTCATAGATGTGCTTTCTTGTGCTAAGATTACCTGCTACTCACACAGTAAATTGAAAACTTATACAAGATAAGTTCATTAAAATATTACTTCCCCAAAGATAAATTAATTTTCCAACTTTGAGTTGGGAAGTTAGATGATGAAATGCAGCAAGTCCAAAAATATGAAGATGTAATTTAACCAGCAAATTCTAAAGAAATAGTATAAAAACATCTTCTCAATAAACTACATATTTTGAGATCAATATTAATGGAGTCCTGAAAATATGGGAAGAATAAAAAATATTTGATTATAAATAATAGAAAAAAGAAAACTATTGCGATTTCCAGTTTCATAATAAAAAATATATACATATGGGCATGATTATCAGTTGATGTTTTTTACCACTATTAAATAGTGCTCAATATTTTTAATCACTCACAAAAGAAAGCAAATCATTTCATTAAAAATGCACTAAAAATATTAGGAAAATGTGAATAATATTGTAAGTGAATGTATTCCTCCTCCAGACAACTGTAGAAATTTTAATTTGTGAGGGAGAAAATATTTCACAAAATCGCTTTTGCATTTTAGGTGAACCAGAAAATAATATAAAATTGTGATGCACAGTAGTTATAGGTCATGTACTAAATATTTCATTTCATATTTGTGTTTCTCATATTTTGATATTATTTTACACGTCAGTTTAGACATCCCATTATCTGAGGTGTCTTGTTCTATTAGACATATTTCCTTTCATCGAAAAGAATTCATTGATCCTTTGAACACTTTTCCCTGGAGACGAATTATTTATAAAATTTAACAGGGTTCTGCCTTTAGTCACTTAAATCACACAATTTACTCAGCAAACTAAGGTGTCAAGGCCTCAAATAGAGATGCTTTTTTCTGAATATTAATTTTTTTTAAGAATAGCAGGACTAATATTCACTTATATTTTGTAGGTATGTGTAGCTTCTGGTAATGGCTGGAGTATTTGTAATGCTTCCATCAAATACTCCTATCATTGAATCAGTTAAATTGCAACCAATATTCTCATCTAAACGTCTTGCACGAGGCACATAAAATACTCTAAGGTGTTAATTGCAAGGTTGTGTTTTCATTCATCACTTAGACCCTCACTAAATATAAAAATGTTAAAAAAATGGGCAAACCTTTTTTAACACTTTTTTTAGTGATTAAGCAAAGCTAAGCTATGTCTATGAATTTTTGAAGTTTATTTAGAGTTTTTATTATTTGTTTTATAGAAACTGAAACTTAAACGTGACATATACACCAATTTTTATTATTAGAGCTGTCTCTGGACTATAATTAATATTTTTTCACACATAAATAATATTTAAAAAATTAAAATGTTCTTTCTTGATGCACGGTAGTGTTCTTTGTGTTTTTTATGGAAAAAATTTAAAAATCACTGCTTTAAATACATTTTATTGTTCGAGGTCATATGTTAATATTATTAAATCGCTTTGACAAAGCATATACGTATTTTGTTTGTAAATTTGAATATAACAAAGGGGTACATAAAATACAGATAATAATAGATTGAGGCAAAGTAGATATGTATTTTATTACCGGTATACGGATGTAGAATTTAACTTCTTAAAATCGAACTATTTGATTTTTGTTTACAGTAAAGTAAGTGAAAATATGAAATTAAGTGATATGTATAATTGCCGCTCGAGCATTGACGATCGTGAATACCTTCAAATTCCGTGCCACGCAGGCACCGAAAAAATGATGCGATTTGATCACGACTCAGCCGCACAGGAAAGTTACGAGCAGAAAGATTTAATTACCTTCTGCTTGACGATTTCGAATATCTTTCTACAGCGATGTTGACATAACATGAATTACTAGTTTATGCAGGAGTGACTTTAGGACTTCAAGTGTGGGCAGGGTGAAGAGAGCTGGGAAGTGCCTTATGGGGATATAAGTGCACCAATATTTGATACATTTCCTAATAAAAAGTAATTTGATTCGACTTTACAAGGGTATCGCATCTCGTGAATTATTGTTGTGCAATAACCTAATTCTAGTATTCCAATTTACATGTATGTTTTGCTATTCTATCAAAAAATTGTTCTTGTAGTATCATGAACTTCCTGGATTCGCTATTAGAATAATGAGCGATTTTTCGCGACAACGAAAGTAAATAAAAATAATCAAAATAAAGAAGGAATTATACATCAGGAAGTTTTTCTATGAATCAATTCATCTTCAGACTATAAAGGCGGAGCGGATCCTGGAATTGCCTCCTCTAGCATATTTAGGGCAAGAAGCTGTAAAAACTTCAGTGTTTTGTAAATCTGTTTCAATATTCAAATAATATATAACACATATTTTTATATCATACAATGTTGTGTAATTCCTAAAATAAAGAATGAAGGGAAAATAGACAGTGAAATGTTCCTAGGTTCAAGGAGAAGGGCACGTATGCCTCAGGTCATCTCTTGGATCCGCCCCTGTTAGGGGAGACCAGTCAAAACCATCCCCTTAAGTTATATTGAATGATAAATGTGCGATACTAAACCACCACGTGAATTACATTTTCGCATATTTTTTCTATACATATTTCAGCACCTTTTCATTTTTAAGTGAAAAAATACATACAGAATCAGTGGAGGTATTAACCCATATAGAGTAACTCTAATCTCCTTTTATGTGGGGCAAAATCATCCCCTAATTTTTGTTTTATGTATGCCCTTATTTTTGAGGTATTGTTACTTCAATGCCTCAAATTGAAACGGAATTTTTAATTTTGCGTTAGCAAATAATCAATGGGGCATAACGATCCCTTTGAAATTTGATGTTCGCTGCAAGCGATCGTTTTGTCCCTGTTGGAAATAGAATGGTTTATACTATTAAGTGAAAGTCATTAACGTCGTATGTTCAGGACAGATTCTAAATTAAAATCTCCGTTTAATATAATGAATATGAGCATATTTATTACTTATGGAGAAGGTGATGGAAATGAGTTAATATGTCAAAAGCATGACACCTACCTTTCTTCAAGAAGTAGTACGCTAGAAACAATATATTATTCTTTAAAGATGTGAAAAGGGATGCAAAGTGAGTAAAACAAACAGCTGCAGTTCAAACATCACCGGCAAAGTAGTTTAGCGATTTTCAGCATGATGCCGTCCCTAACCAAGCAGAAATTGAGAAGGATCATTTTGCCCCAGGAAATCGCTTTGATCTGGCCTCTCCTTCTTTTATACCAAATGAAAAGGTAGCAGTGACCTGCTGTTGGGTCCTTTGACCAAAATGTATATTAGGATGGTGCTCTTTTTTCGATTACTCGCACTCATTCTTTGTAAAATAAAAAATGAGTAGTTCAAATTTTTTGAACGATTAAACAACATTAATCCGTTGCATTTTTTTGCATAGAAACAAATAATGCCAGAGTAATCGTGTGTATGTGTATTAAGATAATTTGCATGGAACTACAATCAAGAGTTTTTCACGAAACAATAAATTTTAATAAAACAGTGCCGTCGAAATCGGGGTGGTATGGCGTTGACACTAAACGCGCCATTAATCGTCTGCCGACTATGAACGTCGTACTGCCCTCATTGTGAACGCCCTTTTTAAATTTAAAATATCATTTATCAGAAACAAAATTCTAAATTGTAGTCCAAATTGGGATCTTTCAATACACAGACACGTAAAAACCCATGCATTTTTTTATTTCCTGAAAAAAGTATTCGTAAACTTTTCAAGTGATAGTAGTGACCAGTTAATATTGTTTCATTGCTCTAAAAATTTGTTCCCTCATTTTTTCGCATTTTAATGGGGGGAGATCGAAAAAATCTAAACTTGCAAATAACGACCATCCTAATATTTGTTTTTATTATTTAAGAATCAAATACAATCAGCGAAGGACACGATTGCTTCGTGATCGAGGGAATGAACCCTATCCTCCCTCGGACACAAAGGAATTAATAAAATGAGGTTATTGGAAAGAAGACCAGCATCCACAATAAAGCAATACAATATATTTTTACTAAGACACACCAAACCTGAGTTCTCGGATATTATTTTACCATTTTCAGTGAATATACAATATAAAAATAGAAACGATGAGACGCTAATATTAAAACAGAACATTACAAAAATAATGGAATAAAAAGTAAATAAATTGAAAATACTGAATTGTAAATACCAACTCCAAAATTTTGGATTGCGTTACCTGCGTAAGTATTTCCAATTCATTATCGTTGATTTATTTTGATTTTATCAATTTATTTTTCAAATGTTCTCTTTTATAGTAATTAATATCTGATCGTATCCGTTTTTAAGTTAATACACACTGAAAACGAAAAATAATTCCCGAAATATATTTGGCTTGCCATCGTAAAATTACACAAATTATTCATTGTGGATGATTATTTCTAATTTCCATCAACCTCACGTGAACTTCCATAAACGTTTTAGTGTAAATCACCAAAATAAGAAAAGTAAAAAGAGGCTTCATCGGAGCAGTTCTTTAGCATACCTGTCGTATTTCTCGAGCACCCGCTCGAACTCCTTATTGGCAGCGTCACGTTCTTCCAGGGCTTTCGACGCTGCGACGTTGGCCTTCTCCAGTTTGTCTTTGAGGATCTCCGTCTCTGTGATGGCGTCGTCTCGCTCCATCTGCGGACATGTCACGTGGGCAGCATTAGCACTGACAACACATCGAAGTCGATCGCGCTTGAAATTCAAATAATTCCGGTGCAGTATTATACAAGTGTTAATTCACAAGCGAGTTGAAATGGACCTGGTTTCCTGTCGGGGCGTGGATGTAGTGTTTAGATTAACCTTGGTAATGGAATACGTATGAGTTTCAAATACGTAGAAGTACATTTACAGAACTTTATAGAAGATGTGTAAGTACTTTTTTTAAATTCTTATTCCATTATTTATCTCGTCTTCATAAATCAAAATACAATAAATAATACAAACTAGGCCTTTCACAATTTAACCTAGTTGACGAAATGTTTAGTAATCAAATCAAAATATTGCTTCTTATCTTCGTGAATTTTACATTTGTTCTAAGGTTAAACTATTTGATAAATAAATTGTTTCTGAAAATGGCTAATTGAATGTAGGCCATTTAAAAGTGGACAGTAATGTTTTGTTAAGTTACAATCATACCATTATTATATGTTATATTATCCATTATAAAATGATGTGGACTTTCAAATCCTGTACAAAATGTTCAAAAATTTGTTTTCAACAAGTAATCGCAGTGTTAAAACAAGAGAAACAATTTAACAGAAATAGATACAGCATTCATCGTTTCGTAATATGACGAGTAGAAAAAGAAATAACATATCAGTTCTCCAATAGAAGTTAAAAAGTATGTTTTGAGTCCACTTAATAATTAGGCATGTATGAAATAATTAATTACCTCCATTTAAAAACCTCTTTGATATGCTTCAAAGTAATGGTTGGTTTCTGTAGACGTTAGTTGTCGATGGATATAAGGCACATTCTTTGGGAGGCTTATGTACTACCAGTTCTTCTTGTTATATTTCTAACACACAATTTCTGCAATGTTTTTGGTGATTACTGTGCTTATCAAAGAACAACCACTTCTTTTAAAACCGTGCTTATGTTCTGAATATATAGTAATAATATTGGAAAATATAAATTAACAGTGAAAATCCTTCTCAAATTGTGCACAGAAAAAGAGAACAAACATGCCAATAAAGTATTCTAATATAAACATGGAAACCTTACCTACTATACATGACAATTACATCAAGAAGAAAGTGATATTAATTTTCATGTACAGTCATCTTTCTGAAACATGTAATAATGGTTATTTAAATGCAGGAATTATCAGGAAAAGATTAAAATTGCATATTACCATTCTAGGATGAAGGCTTGAAGAGATAAAAGATCTTTTAAATAATGATTTCATGAGAGTTAATCTTCAGGAACAAATACTTTAATAATTTTCAGAAACATTTAACATCTCAAATATCCCATTTCACATGAATGTATTCATTTAATATCTGTTTTCTTTAATCTATTTTTAGGAGTAGATGTGAATTTTCAAACATGTCAAAGGACGATTCTATTTTATAAGACACAGTTGTAAGGCTCAAGTGTAAAATAACTTGAATTCAAACAACACAAACAACCGACATATATATAGACTTTACATCATTTACTCCACCAAAATTGATCCCTTCTTTTTGTCATTAATAATGCTGAAAGGATTTCTATTTATCTTACTTTGATTGATTCATTCAATTTTGTGCACTTTTTATAACAATCACATTTGCAGTTATTACATCACAAGAACAACATTTATTTACGAATACTATAATAATGCACTCTTTACAAAAACACACTACATTATGTTAATATATAACAATAATTTTTTATTTTCTTTACAAATAAGACCCGTGGCATAGCGTGAGGAAGCAAAGTCTCTACCCAGAGAAGAAAAATATTAATTTAATGTCCCAAATCAATGTATATCGAACAGAGGGTCCGAAGCACAGACGTTCTAAGCACATGTGGTATGCAGTAGGCTTTTAGGAGATGTGTAAAAAACATCCATGTAAATTAATTGACAACTTAATTAAAAACTTTTGAAATACCTGGGATTTTCAAGATTTCAAATATCAATGTATAGACACAAATACTTTCTTTGGATGGTTATGGAGGAATATTAAGTTGAATTTCTTCAACAATCTTTTAATTATTTACGAGATAAATTTAAAATAATATTTCCAAAATACTAAAAGAACTATTAGCTTATCTGGATAACATTCAGAATCGTTTATAAGGAGAAATTTCACGTCGGTGCTACATTAAACATTTGGTCATGTGTGAGAGATACAGTCATTAAAAATATAAATAATATCTTATATAGAACATATTCTTCTTGAATTATGACATATTTCGAAGTGAAAAGCATAAGAAATGGCTGCGAGTCAGTGCCCTGCCACCTAAATGAATTACCATTAAACTCCAAATGAAGGGTCACGTACGAGACTGATCCCTATCAACCCCCATCAATCTTCATGGACTTAATTTTTCGTAAGAAAATTCCACAATCCGATTGCAGGAAAGTCGATAGAGTAAATTGCAACTCTAGGGGGACTTAACATGGTTAATTAACAGATAAATTTTCACGATGATCAACGTCGTAACTAGATAAGTTAATTGGGGGATTATCACTTGAAAAATTCCTATTTTGGTACTGTTGACTACCCATTTGATCTTGTCACGCTACGCCACTGAAAATGGCTTAGAATTTCTATGATCCACGTAAAAGAAACAAATTAACCACATGGTGTAACCTCCTACTACCGACGGGGGTATCACAGTTGCGCCAAAGGACATTTTATCATTTTTATTATTTTTTAATTCGTTTATAATTTCGACAACTTTTGAAGTTGTTTCTTAATTATCTAAAATATCTCATTGGGAAAACCTTAAGTTTTGGCATGCAGACTCATTACGTCGTACATATTTCTTTAATTTTCTAAATATTGTATTTTCGTAATGTGATTTGAGGTATTGTGCACAGCAGGAGTTTGTGAAAGCTTCTCTTTTTGACGATATACGATACTAAAATACGACGATATACGTACTATAATATTTCTTTAATTAAAATCCCCAAATCTCCAACAATAACTCAAATTAATGTTTAATCTGTTTAATCAAAACAAATTACGGCATTTGTGGTAAAAAACTAATACTTTATTGAATTTTCCTTGGGGTAACTTTGTTACCCCCGTAGGCATTCGAAGAAAAAAATAAATTAAAAACTTGACAGTCAAAGCGTTAAATATCATTCGCATCTTCCTGGTCCCGAGCCTCATGTTCGTCAGTCGCCCTCGGGGCGTCGTCGGTGTCCTCCATCCGAGGGGAGATCCTCACCTGCAGCTTCTGGTGCACTTGCTGCGTCTTATCCCAGCGCTCCTTGACCAGGTCCAGCTCGGCCTGCATGTTGTCGCGGTCGCGCTGCGCCTTCGCCACCTGGCCGGCCTGCAGCTCCAGGCGCTCGCGCAGCTTGTCCGCCTCCTCCTGCAGCTGCTCGCGCTCCTTCTGCTGCCGCCCCAGCAGCATCTGTGCACGCACGCACCCGTGGCAGCCACGTCAATTCAATGGTCAACGGGGGTTTCAATAGGGGGTACTGGGTAAATCGTAAGCTTATAAAACCAGAAACCAGTATAATCAATATAGCAAGATCATGGCAAATCAGTAAAATCAGTGAGACATATGTAATAAAATCAGTATGGTTAATACAATATGATCATTATGACCCATACAATAACTCAATATGACCCATACAATAACTCAATATGACCCATACAATAACTCAATATGACCCATACAATAACTCAATATGACCCATACAATAACAATATGATCCATACAATTACCCAATATGGCCCATTCAATAACTCAATATGACCCATTCAATAACTCAATATGACCCATTCAATAACTCAATATGACCCATTCAATAACTCAATATGACCCATTCAATAACTCAATATGACCCATTCAATAACTCAATATGACCCATTCAATAACTCAATATGACCCATTCAATAACTCAATATGACCCATTCAATAACTCAATATGACCCATTCAATAACTCAATATGACCCATTCAATAACTCAATATGACCCATTCAATAACTCAATATGACCCATTCAATAACTCAATATGACCCATTCAATAACTCAATGTGACCCACTCAATAACTCAATATGACCCGCAAAATAACTCAATATGACCCATAAAATAACTCAATGTGACCCATACAGTAACATCAATATGACCAATACAAATACTACATCAATATGACCAATACAATAAGATCAATATGACAAATACAATAAGATCAATATGACAAATACAATAAGATCAATATGACAAATACAATAAGATCAATATGACAAATACAATAAGATCAATATGACAAGTACAATAAAATGACCAATATAAAAAGATCGTTATGACCAATACAACAAGATCTGAATGATCTATATAAAAAGAGCAGTAATGCTAATGATAAGTAAAGATAGATTTCAGTTCTTACCTTAGAATAATTATGGGGAAGAATGCATAATATGTCAAACTCATAAGATTAATGTGACAAATGTTTTGTTTGATTTGATACTCCAGTTTATAAGAGAACAATAGAATAATTTCCATCTACCAAACACACGCTTATGGTCGAAGTTAGATATCAAATTTCATCTAACTCTGAACATGGGAAGGTATGAGTACATAAAGTTCCTAATATTAATATGACCACATTTTCTAGATTTCAGTATTTTTCTTAGTATATAGAGGAAATAATATGAAGTTTCGCTGAACTGGAAATAATCTCAAAAGATCAATGTGGTCAATTTCCTGGAGAGATTTGAAATGATTTTAAGAGAAATATTGAAGAGGATACACAATGACCAGATGGCATCCTTACATGTCTATCAAACACAAGACCAATATTTTGCTATATTTCAGAAGATTTCTAAGTGGAGTCTTTTTTACGAGGGCGTTAAAATAGCCAATAGCGAAGAGATGTGGAAGTTCGTGTGTGTCCAATGTAATAGATCTTTGAAGAAAGTATGGCTCCAAAAATGTTCTTTAAGGCATGAATGTCTAACAATTAGTTATTAAAATATAACTCAATATATATCTATAATAACAAATTATATGCTTTTTTGAAAATTAGAGATTTATCAATCTGTTGAGTTATTTATTTATGCAGCTCTTTCTTAGATGAATAATGATCAAAGAAGTACTCTTTCCCTTTCAAAGCAACTGTAAACAAAATATTTGTAATGTTAATGAATAATTCTTCACAAAAGTTCATATGAAGATATCAATTTGATAAAGTAAATGGCTAAATATAAGGCATTGGAGAAAATCTATATAGACTTCTGCAAAAATATATATTTATTTTAAAAACATTTCAATCGCAGTAAATACAACTCAAAATAAAAATGTATTTTCTCCGTTTTGTCTCCTCTTTATGTATTATTGTATTTCACATCTACAGATATAAGCTAGTTTTGTAGTTGGTCATCTTCAAAATAAAAATACAGAGCCCTTCAAATCAGAAGTTCAACCTTCGATTCCGATGGTACCCGTAATTACATCAGCCAAGATAAAGAGTTTTCAGAAACATATGAAGAAGGTAAGAGTAGGAGAGGCCGCTCGGATTCCTTTGCAATGAATTCCTTACCCGTCACACGCATACGTCATACGTCATACGCAGTTTACACGTCATACACGTCATACGCAGTTTTTAACTGTTTTTTTGACGTAAAATAAATAAAAATAAATACCCTTTGATTCAAATATGCGGCCTTGGGAATGGTCACTCACGTCCCCGGAGATTATTTCTATTTTAAATTTTGCAGGTAATTAAGGTTATTAGTGCTATATAAATGATCTATATATTGGAGAACATGTGCTGGAATGAATTAATTTTTTTACTCGTTTCCGTAAACAAATGGGAAATTTTATTTAATAAATCAAAGTTAATACTTTGACAAATGTGTTGATTGCGTAAATATGTATAAAAATATAATGAAATATAAAATTGACTATTCTGCCGGAGATAAAAGTTGAATGATACGAGGAATAATTGGAAAGTAAAACTATAAACCTAAATGTCTGTTTTTATTACAAGAACACAAAGCATCTCGTTTGAGTGTTGGACACACTATTCTCAGCATAGCCTTCCATCCTGTAAATACATTTATCCCAATACTTCCTGATGTTCATTACGCATGTTTAATTGAAATTGAGATCCATTGGCGGAAACAAAATTTTTAATCCTTGCTGCACATTATCACTTGAGTCAAAAAAGGGTTATCCAAAATGTTTTTCAAAATGAGCAATTTACTTGGCGACTAGCATGACCGTCACCACACGCGACGTCCTGTCAGATTTGGGGTGAAACATACAGCGTAAAACGTTTATCTTTCACTAAGCGATTACTATATATTTCTTTCGAATCATTTCTCGTGTATATTTGGTAGAGTATCCAAACAAATCTTGCGATTCTGAGAGACTCACCTGTGCTTTCTCGTACTTGTCGCGCAGACGGTCAGCCTCCAGCTGCACCGCTTCCCGTTCCTTCTGCAGCCTTGTCGCCTGCCCGAGGGCCTTATCCAGCTGCGACTGTACGTTCTCGAAGTCGTAGCTGTGTTTTTCCTTCTCCATCTGCAGCTGCAAAGCGAAACCAAAATGCTCTAAATATAGCGGCGGAAGTCGGGAGATGGAGGTTCCAGCAATAAAATAGCACCCTTGGTACGCCAGAGAAGGCGAAGGACCTTAAAATACGGTTACAAAAATAGAGAGGGTGCAACCGAGAAAGTCCTTTTCTGGGGCCAATGTTGCTAAGCACGAGACGCAGCTTAAAAGAAAATATTCCGTGGAAATGGAAAAGAGTGAGGGTCCTTAATAATCTCAAAGTTATTTCAATTTTAAAATAACCTTTCATTCATCATTGTTCATTATCGGATGTGCAGCAGATCAGAATAATTCAAATTAACATGACACGTGGGATAATTAGTTTGTGTAGATATGTTCTAAGTACTAGGGTTGGTTAGGGTAAGTGATAAGGAACTCACGTGTTTGGACAAGTTTATGTCGCGTGCTACATTTAATTTCAGAATTCCAAATGAAGAAAAGGTGCTTGTTTTCGTGTTAGATAGTAAACTCGATTTTCTACCACTTCAGTCGACACCTTGTAATGAAAGAATCACGCGACAAGCAATTAAAGAGTATTTTTAGAAACTGATCCTAGTTGTTAAGTAAAATAGGCATATTTCAAATAAAATAAATACATTCTCTTCAACAGCCGTTTTATGAAAATGATGGATATACTGGTATGAAAATACTAGTTAAGGGTAATGCAACAACTTAGTGTGCATTGTTCAATTTCATTTTCTTTTAAAGAGAGTTCATTTAAAGGAATCCTTAAAATTATTCTAAAATTAAAATGTAGCATTATATTAATAGAAATGTCATCCTGAAAAATTAAATGCCATTTTTGAAGTGATGATGCAAAAAAAAATATAATTCAGTATTTGCTCTCCTTTTTATAAAACGATAAAGTAATTGAGAAGTTAAATTAATTTAATAATATCATTCTTTACACCACCAATGATACCTAAATAAGTTCAATACTGGTACAGGTATACACAGTTCCATCGTGATAATTATTTGGCCCAAATCTAAATAATTAGTACAACAAATTACCGTAGTCTAAATTGTTGATATAATAGTTCCATACAAACCCATATAATGTTCCATTATAAATATATCTCTAGATAAATTTAAATGTTCGCAATACTTACTAATTAAAAATGTTAATACCAGATAAGTAGAATAGAAAAATAATCAATCTAAAAGTAAACAAGCATGGTAAATGGAAAGCACACTTAGTTATTGTACTAAACGCTCGCGTCATCTGAGACATAGTTCTGACCTGGCAATCCGAAAATGAACAAAACGCTGCTTAATTCATTTTCAAATTGGGCTCCATTAAATTGTCTACACTTTCTCTCCAATTGACTAGAAAACTCGAGAAAATAATTAAAACATTTTACGAACTTTTGAATAGTAAAAACGCATTTTATTATTTACACTAAATTTATTTCTGTGTATAGTCATATCGCAATAATGAAGACACGATAAAATGTATTATGAACTCCCAAGAAATAATTATATTGCACATAGTCCCCCGAGATGTAAACTACCGTAAGGATGAGAGAAATGGAGATTAATGTGACTGTCCAAATGCAATGGAGCTACAACGCATGGTAATGAAACTACGAACACAGCAATAATTTGCAGCGGGAATACTTCTCTAAGAAATAGAAAATATTTTAGGATAATAAATAATAAATACTTTATGATGTGTATTTCTTCCGAAGGGGTTGAGGCTTTTCTAAAACAGACTATGCACCTAACGATATAATACGTAGAAATATAATGGATTCACTGGAAAAAAAACTGTAATTGAAATAAAACAATGCGTAACGCGTCTTTAAATGCTACTGAACAAAACCACACAAAATGGTTTTCCAAAAAATAGCAGGGCCACTGCTCAAGAACAAGAAAAAAAAATGCTCTCATAGAACACCGTAATAAATTATTTTAACAAAACACGGTATTCGCTAATACTGCAATAATATAATACGGTATTTACACAATACAACAATTCTTTCCGTACCAAAAATATAAAAAACTGCTGCAGTTCAATAACGCAACTTGTGATTAGCAAATATTTAATATAGAGGTTTCTTCTTCGAAGTTTTGCTGTCGAATTACAGCGTGAGTGTACTGAGTATGAGAATCCAGCCGATACGCCCAGTTTGAGAATTGACGGTAAAAACAATTCTAGTATTCATCAATCGAATTCATTTCAATGTTTTTTTTTTAAATTTTCCCCAGTTCTTATTTATGTAATGAAGTCATTGACATATCTCGTATGGTCGTAGTCTGCTTAGTTTTCTCTCAAATTATGCACGCATACGAAATTAGTAATAAACATGCCACCTTTTACTGAATTTTGGCAGTGCCCCTTATTACATCGGAGACAAGGAGCCATTTTACCTACTACAGGAAGCTATGTTAGTGAATATAGTGAATATAATAATAAGACAGGACTCTAACACAGCGTATAAAGGTGATCGCATGAGAAAAAATACGGATATATAATTTGGGCACAGGCGTTTTTCTTGATAGACCAACTCATAAAGTTATTTGGAAATAAATATTTCTTTAGAAAGATGACTGTTATGATATTAAAAAGGAAAGTTTCATCTGATGCATTTTGGGAACTCATGCGATTTATCCCTTTTCTTTTAACGGTATTTTGAAGCCTTCCTCCCGGTCCCTTTCCTCCCCCTTCTTCTACCTCACAATGGTGTCTCAGCACATTGTTACTTCCTTTCGTGGCGACTGTTAGAACAGATTGATGAAAATGCTATTGCACAGGCTTGAATTTATTTTATTTATTATCTTCGTAATTTTTTATCATATTTTTTCATCGTATCTTTCTCGTACAATTGTTGAAGTCAGTAACATTTCATTTACTTCAGTGTTCTCTAAAATATTGCTCGAATATTCTTTGTAGCCTGAAGATGGGAAAAAATAGAATCCTCGAAACGTTACAAAAAATATAGTAAAGAAGAATTAAAACTTAAAGTTGTCTTATTCCAAAGAAATGTTTATTTCTAAATAATTTTGAGAATTGGTCAGTCAAGAAAATCTGTTGCCGAAGTATCTTCCGACATAGTGAATAAAATATAAATGACACGAATATGTTTTGTGTAGATAAAATTAAGGGTTTGGGTGTAAAATACGGTAACCCACGTGGAAACGTTTACGAGATATAAATAAGAGAACATATTTGCTGTATGGCGTTTGTAAGTTGACTAGATTAAGATGACACAATTAAGGGGACAATTATGCAACTATTTGACAATCACAGCATATGGACGAGCAGATGGAAGGGAACGAAAATTTTAACATCACAAAAACTATAATTTTCAAGGGTACGCCCGAAATTTTTCTTCTGAGCCTTTTAAATATAAGATCACATTAAAAAGTGAAAATTGAATCATATAAATATGATCCTATATATTTACAGACAGTCAAATTATTGTGGGTAAAATGTCAAATTGAGAAAATCAGATAATTTTCCTAAATTTGACTTTTTACCCATAATAATTTGGCTGTCAATAAGAATATATAGTACCATATTTATATAACGTCATTGTCAAATTGGAAAATGTCAGTAATGTCAAAATGTTAATTATGTCAAATTGGGAAAATCAGGTAATTACTAAATGTCCCCAATTTGACTATTTACCCTCTATAATTTGACTGTCAATAAATATATACAGGACCATATTTATATAATTAAATTTCAATAATAAAACATTAGCAAATGTAAAGCAGCCAAGAGCGCGATCCACAACTTACCCGTCGCAGCTCGGCCTGCCCCTTGTCGAAGCGCTCCTGCAGCTTGTCGACGTCGCTCTGCGCCTTGTCCAGCGCCGCCTGCAGCTTGTCCTGCTGCAGCTGCGCCTTGCCCAGCGTGGCCTGCGACCGCTCCAGCTCCTCCTGGGCCTTCTCCAGCTCCGACACGGCCTTGTCGCGCTCCGCGTGCAGCCGCCCGGCGCCGGCCTGCGCGCGCTCCAGCTCGTCGCGCAAGCTCTCGCGCTCCGCCTGAGCGTTCTCCAGGCGCGCCTTCAGCCGGTACACCTCGCCCTGTCAAAGAGTTTACATTGTTAAAACATAAGGCCCAAAGAGGCATTGTATAGTTTTAAGTTAGATTAAGATTAGTTATAGTTAGTTTGAAATGATTGAAGGCGTTGTCATTGTCAACAATATTATAATATTGCATAATATTGTTGGCAATGACAACGCCATCAATCATTTCAATTATGTGAATGTCAACTACAACTCACCACTGAATCAATATAGTTAGTTTATTTAAGTAATAGCCCTCTCGCAGCTCCACAAACCGTAAGGTTGGAGCTATTTTTGTATACCCAGCACTGAATAAATTCCCGCCTCGCCAGGGCTACTGGCGAGGGGAAAATGAAAAAAAAACCTCGCCCTGCAAGCCCCCAAGCACGCTATCCAGGCGGCTCCACGCATTCGCTATTCGGCTAACAGCCAGCAACCATTCGTCGAGTCCCGAGGAGAGTGAATGAGTTGCTTGCTGTTTGCCGACTGATGAACGTTTGGTGTTCATCCTACCCACCGCGTGTCGGTCTGTGGGACACAGCAAAGGGAGCGAGCATTCACCGAACACGTCAGCTGCTCGGGTCTGGATGAGCACTAGCTCGCTGCTCGGCGAATGCCGAATGTGTGGAGCCGTCTTCAGGCACCGCTCTAGCGCTGCAACTAGCCCTGAATTCGTATTCATATACTTCCGGTTTTATAACGTGGGGCTAAAGGCCTGAGTTCACGATGGAATATGGCACGGCTTTTCGTGTCTTTCTCCGTCGAGCCGCTAGATGTCGCACGCTCGTGACCGTATTAAGCTGTGCTGCAGATGAAGCAACATCTAGCGGCACGACCGAGAAAGACCCAAAAAGCCGTGCTATATTCTATCGTGACCTCAGGCCTTCACGCCCCATATTATAACAATCGAAGTATAGGTTCCCGCGGCCGGAGTCATCTGATACTTGGCTGTCAGGGATGATCCGCGTTCCAGTCGGTCCAGCTCCCGTTTCGGACAACATGCGGTTTCATGTTGTGGCCTCCGTCAGATCTTTACTGCTGACGTTTCGGCCATCATGTTGTAGCCTTTGGAGCAATGCAGCTGAGCTCATCAGTGTAGCTCTGAAGAAGGCCACAACATGATGATCGAAACGTCAGTACGACTGACTGTTACGCGGCACGAACAGTCAAGTATCAAAGGGCTGACTTCATTAAAAAACGGGTCAAGCACGTTCGTAAAAGAACCTCGTCAGAATCTAGATCATAATTATTGTTTTAAAAAAATCTATATCAGTAATTCCCCTACATTTTGCTTGCATCGACCCTTTTAAAAAAATGATTCACTTCATCGACCCCTTCAATTTTTTCATGATATACAAAATAAAACTGGGGTGTCCAATTTGCAAGGACTCAAGGGCCACAGTTAAAGTCTTTAATATGGTTGCGGGCCATATTTTCATTACTCGGCCGATCCACCCGTGACCTTGTATTTTTAATCTCGGCAGTTCGCCCGGCTGCTCTGAAACGGAAGGTGGGTGGAGAAACCATGTGTTATAACAGACGTACCATGCATAACGCAGTAAACCATACTAAGATGATTTTGAATTTCTAAATTTACTAGAAAAATATTAAATCTAATCTATTTTTACATTAAGGGAATCTTCACTCCGGCAAGGCACGTGCGCTAGGCGCGCAAAGTTCTCGCCCGACATGGATGCAACGGACTTTCACATTTGAACTAATAACCTATGTCGGGCCGCATGTGTTTTGTTTTGAAAAAATATTTTATTAAAGTAATGTTTTAATAATTTTTGCTCTATTATGGTTTTCAATTTCTACAAACAAACAAGTTTTCGGACACAAAATCGCAGACTATATTTTCAAGGAAGTAAAATTTACATTCTTAGAAATGATATTTAATTAAAAAAAGACCGAATTCGTAATTTAATATTAATGAAATGTGTTGAAGCTTTTTATAAAATAACCAATTGGAAATTCATGAATATATTGGTTTTCTAATCATTAGAAGCTTGATCATGATGATACTAATCAGTTTGATGTGTATTCAACTATCGACCCCCAATCGACCCCTTGATAATAACTGATTCCCTTTCAAATTACATCCACTCCATGTGGTCGATACCGACCCCTTTAGGAAGCCCTGATTTATATCTACTATCTATGAGTGAAATTGAATGTGCATATGCCCGTCGCACATCCACACAAAAACTTCTCGACCAATTTCAATGAATTTTTCACATTTTGTTCTTATTTGTATCGGGAATTTTAAAGAGTGATTTGAACTAAATTGGAAATGTGGGGGCGTAGTTCATGATGATTTATGCGTTCATGATGACTCGCGCCCCTGAACAGAACGCAACCAGCCGCACGTCCAGTACTAAGCGCGTCCGTCTCTGCGTATTCTGCCCCAGCGATTGTTAAATATCGGCCGGAATTATTACTTGCACAGTATCTCGGGCAAGTAAATAAAATTTCTTCAGGATAGTGTTATTGAATATCTGTCGCATATACATGCACAAACTACTCGAACAATTTTGCGGACATGTTCACACTTGTATTATATTGTTAAACTAGTTTTGTGAAAATAATTGAAGAAAAATTTTGTTCTGAAGATCATTGTATTTTATAGATGCTAATTTTCACTGCATATACAGAGAGAATACCCAAACGTATTCAAAGACTGCATAAATATGGATCGTAAAAGCTATCAAAGATAATATTTGGTAAGGAAATTTACCATTAATCTCACTAGATATGAAAGGGTGGAATCATACAAGAATTCCTACAGCTTGACTGTTATTTAAATATCTCTATGAGTTAAAGTATCAACTAAATGGAAAATATTAACCATCAGCACCAGTCGAGGCAATAAAATGATACTGGCAAAACAGTAGGGTTAAACTCTTATCTTATAGATTAAACAGAGACATCTCTTCAACCTAGATGTTCGCATTAGACCAATGGTTACTTGAAGATGATGAATAGAATGACCAAGTAAACAAAACATCTTATTTTTATATTTATTTGGGGCTTCTTCTATCTATAATAATATTTCATTGATATAATTGTTTTATAAATTACATTCAAGAATCCTACAGCATGTGAGATTAAAGAGCATGTTCCTTCCTTCTAAAATAAACGAAAGAAAGAAGTGATAAAGTGATAGACGTCTTAAGAAGAACATGAGAAATTAAAATTAGATGTTATTAGATTAGATGTACGTAAGGGACATAAAAGAAAAAAAACAACTAAAAAACGTGTCAATAAAAAAGAATATGGAATACGGCACATGATATACCACAATTGCAAATATACGAGCATTTTAGTGACAAAGTAATAAACGTTGTAAGACGTTGTAAGACCGCGAATAACATAAATTACTACACCCGCTGCGAAGTTTAGTGGGAAGATGCCACACATCTGCCAAAATAATTAACTGCATCCCTGTGGATTTATGGCAGAAAGTTTCAACATTCCATTCACTGGTTACTACCTAAGCGAACCCTAACCTTCACCAAATGACCACCAAAATTACTCGACACACAAACTGAAAGCTCTTCATAGTCCTAGGTATAAACAACCCCACCTGAGAGTTGTAAAAGTTTGAGGAAAGTCAGATAGCTTTGTTTTGTGGTAAATAACTAGGTAACGATCCCTTATTCAACTGTTTTATTTTAAATCAATATATAAACATATAGCGAAATAATAATACTTTATAAAGTCTTCTTTGGAGAGGGAGGAAAGTGAAGAGCACTTTTAAAGTATTGACCGTGATTTTGGACAATTATCGTACCGTATTAATGGTAAGAAGCAGACTAAATACAAAATCATTAAGATGAAATAGTTGCAATGAAAGACAAAAAACTAAATTCACTTAACTTCGCTCTGAAGATATTGAAAATTTGCCCTTCACCACAAGTTGTTTGCTACTTCCTCAAGTCAATTTATTGATAGAAATCGTGTTTCCATTACACAAATTGACGTCTTTGACAAGTAATCAATTCTGCCTCTTCCATTTGCTTTCCATTTCTTTTTACTTCAGAAGAGGCTGTTTCGTTTATTCCTTGGCAAATTACTTTCTCTAGCTCATTGCATTTACGAAGATTTCTAACGACACTCTATCTTTTGTATCAGTTGTAATTCGATACATATTGTTCGCCGGTGCTTTACCTAAATAAATGAACGCTTTAGATGAAAACACTGACAGGATTGCCCTGTCTCACTGAATTTGGTTTTCTTATGAGCTTTTAGATGTCCACTACTTTTATATTAGTAAATAACCAGTCGGAATGTTATCTTACTGGAAAATGTTATGCCAGTTGTGTGTTACGTAAAACAAGAGAAAATAAGTATCCAACCACCAGCCCGTCAGTCGTGCAGCTCATAGAGATAAGACTCAGATGAACCAACAGCTGGTACTGCAACCGGTGACTCACGAACTGCAAGCAGTGGGACGCCCTGTTATAACTGGTTATCAAAAGTAATCTTTCGTGAAACTGTTTTATTTACGTTATTTTTCCTGGTGATATTTTTATTGATTCTGCATGAAGTAAAGAATATTTGATGTATTATCAATGGTACTTTCTTCTCAGTAAAACACCGAAACAACGCAATAATGTGTTAATATTATATAATTTATTAACTGAGTGTGCGCTTCTTATGTAACTAATGCACGTGGATGGTAGTGAGTTCCATACAACATATTATATTTATTATATATATATATATATATATATATATATATATATATATATATATATATATATATATATTATTTTCAAACATGAAACATTTTTTCGAAAAAAATATGTAATTATATCATTTTTTCTGTTCAAAATTAAAAATTTGTATGACAGATAAATAAAAACTTCGTACATAGAGTCATAATAAATTTCTCTCTTATTATAAATTATTCTCTTTAATACGTGGAACGTAATCATTCAGTACTAAATAACAGTAAAAAATGATTTTGGGTTCCAAACATTTATAAAAAACAATGTATGAGGATTTATTTGGATTTATGAAATTAAGAGCTCAGTCAACTACGTATGAATGTTCAAACGTTTCAATCACATAATTCGGACTATATTGGTAGATATCCCATAAGCACATATTAAGGTTGCCGCCCACAATTAACGTGGTTTTTATGAATACATTAATGAGACACAGACACAATTGCAACCAAAACTAAACACGGGTTTTTCTTTTAAAATGTTTCATAACGTGAAGATTGTTGGGAGAAAGAGACGGACAGAAGATTCTCTACATATTATGAAGAATAATGGCGTTTTTTCATGTGTCATGCAATTAAAAAACAGACAAAGTAATATGTAAGACAAAATGTTAATATTATAGTAAGTGCAATTTGTGAAATAATGTTTAAAATACAAAAAAAATAATTTGTTGTTCGAAAATTGTAAGTTGCAAGGCGATAAAGTTAAATAAAGACAAGAATATAACACAGGGGGAATACATGAATCTTTGAAATAGACAGATAACCATCTTTTGTTGTTTATTTAGTCATTACGGTGAGCTTTCTACCCTGTTATAGTTACCCGCAAGCATTAAAACAAGCTTGAAATGTCCAAGTCGTAACATTTTCACATTGCAATTAAAAACTATTCTATGTATAGCTAAGGGCAAGTTTTTATTTTGATTTGGCTCGCTCTCTATCGGAATAATTTGTAAAGTGGTATTTTAAAAGCTTTCCTTAAGTTATAAGAATAATTTTATGTGTTCATCATTTGTTTTAATAAAAGCAACTCCACTTTTTATTGACACCTCCAGAATTGAATGAAACATAATTAAGTCTTTTCTATTTCTTTTGTCACCGATAAAGAGCCGTTGTCAAGCTTTCCATTAAACGAAGATAAATGAAAGAAATAAATCTTTAACTCCGCTCTTCTGGAGAGTTACGTTCCTGGTGAATTGAAAGGGGAGGCATTTCGACGCATCGATCTCGAGTTTCAAATCCCAAACAATCGACATTCCGGAAACAAATTACTGGCGCGCCGCGAATGTTCGGCACAATAACGAAATTACCCGTAAAACCGCAGGAGCACCTGACAATCTGACGCAGTTTGCCTGCGCGAGCAGACGGCGCGACGTCAGCGCTCCGTGGTTCAAGGAGACGGGAATAACATGAATCATCCAAGAGTGCAGTCGACACGAGTTGTTCATAGCAGCTATTATCCTAATTGGAATATTATCCTAACACAACCGTATTCTAATGTATTAGCTATTATCCTAATTGGAAATAGAATATTATCTATTATCATAATACATCCTAATTCTAATATATTAGCTATTATCGTAACTGGAAATTAAATATTATGTATTTTAATATTTCTTAGTTTATACTAATATGTCCTAGCACTCACGCTTGTCGTACTATATTAATTTTTATCTGAAGTTGAAATTCAATATTATATATAATCCTAATACCCAATAAATTATATAGTTTATTATAATGCCCTGGTATGTCCTAATATATCCTACTACTAATATAATAGCTACAACCCTATTTGAAAATTTAATATTACCCTAATACATCATATTGAAAGACGAGATGGTATTGAATTTGACAGTTACGCCGAGTTTGATCACCAATCGAGTAAGTAAGAAAATGTTTCTGTAAGAATATCTTACGTTTACAAAATATTCAGACATACTTTGGAAGAATTTCAGATTACTCTAGCTTGCGCAAAAATTTAACTATATCATCAAAAAATGACACTGTTGTTGCTAGTAATATATTCATTTTGCACATCATATTTACATTGCTTATAATGAACCTTACAATCTAGGGTTCCGTATACTCAAGTTTCTCACTATTAATAATAATAATAATAATAATAATAATAATAATAATAATAATAATAATAATAATAATAATAATAATGTTTCTACAATATAGACACTATTTTTCTACTTTATATAGACTACCATAACTTCAACTACTGTGTACAATTGTGCTTTCTCACTGACATATTCACCACGCTTTCAATCGGAACGCTCCGGTCGCAGCATTTTACATTCACGCACAGGATCCCATGGATGTTTAAAACATTAATTTATTAATTCTTACCATGTAACTGATTACAATTATTAATTGTGGGTCAATGATTGTTATAACACTTGAGTGCTAATAATTTTCCTATAATTTCCTACTTACAGTAGATCATCAAAAGAATAAAAGACGTTACGTAAGGGGTTTCGTTAAATCTAACATGTAATGGAAGGGCATGCTATTAAATTCATAATCATATCAAAATTTACTGGTTATTTCAAATCAACATGTTAATATTTCCTTCTCTCACAAGAAATGAGTACAAGTTAAAGGCAGTTTTGAGTAAAATTATATTCCACATTCCACTCTGCCCTCCCAATAACTAATTACATATATACTCAAAACATCTTCAGACGTCAAAACTGTACTTCGAGTACCTATCAATCGTCAGTGAAAGATGGGGTACCTACCAGTTGGAGAGCAATTCAGAATTCCACATGCGTACCAGCATTTGTATAAAATTTCCCACCACATACAAAATTGATGAATGAAATGAACTTGCTAATTGATCCAATTAAGTAATTTAATTTGCAGAAAATGACTTTCTGGATCTAATTATATGTTCTCAGCTTTCCAAAACTATTTAATTTTTTGTGTTAAGTTAACGTCTCATCCACAATCTTCAGAGCGAAAATAATACGATAAGATTACAATAAATTATTAACCAATAATGCTAAAATGATTTGAAGTTTTAAGTAATCAAAATATATAGAGATATACTTTTCAATATTAAAATATTAGTAATTCTTTAAAATAAAATTTTCTTATTTAAAATATTTAGCGATAAATTTAATATTAATTTACTACATTGTGAAATTACTACGTTATTATTTTAACGCTCCAGACGTCCACAATGCTAGACGACCTGTTAGGTTGACGAGAAAAAATATAAAAGATTTTGAAAGTTCATTCGCTAAAAGTTATCTTGAATCCCTTTACGTGCCGTAGTCTGAACGTTTAGTCTGAACGTTTAGTCTAGTCTGAACGTTTAGTCTAGTCTGAACGTTTAGTCTAGTCTAAACGTTTAGCCTGAACGTTTAGTCTGAACGTTTAGCCTGAACGTTTAGTCTGAACGTTTAGCCTGAACGTTTAGTCTGAACGTTTAGCCTGAACGTTTAGTCTGAACGTTTAGCCTGAACGTTTAGTCTGAACGTTTAGCCTGAACGTTTAGTCTGAACGTTTAGCCTGAACGTTTAGTCCGAACGTTTAGTCCGAACGTTTAGTCCGAACGTTTAGTCCGAACGTTTAGTCCGAACGTTTAGTCCGAACGTTTAGTCCGAACGTTTAGTCCGAACGTTTAGTCCGAACGTTTAGTCCGAACGTTTAATCCGAACGTTCGTCACCACACTGAACCAAGAAAGACCTGCAGTCTGTGTCTCACCTGCGATTTCTCCACCTTCTCCTGCAGTGCAGCAGCCTCCGCGCGCGCGCGCTCGTTGTCCGCCTGCGTGACGCGCAGCTCGGCCTGCGCGCGCCGCAGCTCCGCCGCCGCCTTCTCCGCGCGCTCCTGCACGCGGTCCAGCTCCTGCGACAGTGGGTGCGCTGCGGGTAGAGCCGGCACCACACGGGGCGGGGCCTCGGCGGCCAGCGCCGCCGGCCGCGAGGCCCGCCCGTCGCTCGGGGAGACGGGTCAAGGAGTCGGGGATTTGCTTCCTGGCCAGCTAGCTCGATTCGTCTTAGCCTCGTGAGTGTAGTGTATGTTTTTATCACTGAAAGAGACAGTGTTCTTTCTCTGCTGGACGGTAGATCCGGCGATGACCTACACGTCTGCTTGTGGGGGATTTTCCTCTCCAGGTATGTCTAAGCACCACCCTACATGGGACAAGCTTTAAGCTTCTGACTTATTTCCCTGTAAGATTGATGGAGATTCCGAGCGCGTCAACTGCTAAGGTCATTGGTTCCATAAAAATAGAGCATGTCTTTATCGCGGAAGGTGGTGGTGATCTTTCCCCGATGGATTGTGAGATCCGGCCGCGACCTACAAGTCGACTTGCGAGGTTTTCCCAACCAGGTACCTCCCACCAGCCGGCAGCATACCTGCCGGGAGATGTTCTATAATTCCCGACTGGTCTCTCGACATGTGTGGTAGTGTAGTGCATGTAAGTGTAAGAGTATAAGTAAGGGGAGAGGTTACGACACGGAAGAGGAAAGAAATATCGCGAGCGGTCCGAGGCCCGCTTGTTAGCACTGTGTTTCGGCATTCACCTGGTGTCGATCGGAGAAGCCACGGTAATGTACCGATTAGAGCAGGCGGCCGCTAGAATTCTCTTCCAGACAGCGCCTGAACTCGACCTAGCTATTTCGCTAGTGTCCAAAATCCTGCCACCGTCGGGTTTCGAATCCTAGAATCCTAGAACCGATGAGAGGCTCTGCACCAATGGGATACAGACGGGATGGGATACATCTAGATGCATACTCGTTTAGGGCCTCTTTACGTTCGTGATCGACGTGACAACTTTATTCGTACAAGTACACAGATCAAGAGGCAGAGTTGCGAATGAAGAGACTGGGAAGCTTCATTGTCGTTCACTAGCAAACTGCAGTTTAAAATTTGGAGTCACTTAAAGTATTAAATAAAGTGAAGTTAATGAAAAAAGTATTTCAGGATATGAAAAAGGGCGATATTTTTAGAAGTACTTGGAATTTTCTCGATTTACCCTAGACTTGGAATTTGAACTTCGACATTTCGAACAAAACGAATAAGCAATTAATTATCATTAATTACTTATTATTTCGGAATGAAATAGATTGTAAATTTTCATTGTGTAAATAAAAAATATTATTTTATATCCTAACTTTTAATTTACACTGCAAATACTAGCGAAGGAAATCTAGTATAGCGAGACGTGTTTTGTGTAGTCCGTAATGATATAAAAAGATAAATTCCGATCAAGTGCGCAAAAAAATAGTGCCGGCATGATTTTGATTGGAAAGGATACACCAAAATGCAGCCAAATGCCGGTGAAATGGGAACGTAACCCAAGTAGAGGAGAGTGCGGGTATTATCAAAATTGCACTGCATTACCGTGCTAATATCGACCACATTGGGGCCTCCCGTTGACTTTTGATCTCCATTGTGTATTCTAGCGCTCGAAGGCTAAACACCAGCTCTCGCCAGGGTTGTCACATCGTGTATTCGCAATAAGCGTAGCGTTGCCAACAGAACGAGGCTTAATGGTATTTGCCACACTTTTTCGTTTTTTACTAATTTCCTTGATCTGTTCTGATATATAAGGTATACCCTGTTAGATTTGAACTGAAAAATGTGCATTCAACGAAGTCTAACAAAATTATGTAAAACGTAGCAAGAATTTCAATCGTTGCATCATGTTAATAAAATCCCCATATTTACTGCACAGTATGAAAAAAGTGGATCGTAGTAAAATGAGTTCTAGTGCTCGTAAAGTATAATAATATGTAATTTTAATTATTTTTAGATGACAAATTGTTGAAGACGCTTGCTTGGTTCTGATATTCTTAGCACATTTTCAGGGTCATATTGTTTGAAATGGAACAGACATCTAAATAGCGGTAAGTACTTAAGTAGTGCCTGCATGAGTCATTATTTCATTATTTTTTTAAAGCGAGACATAACTCCTCGTGGACAGGGAATTATTGACATGTTTGTAGCAACGACCCTTTCAGAATAGTATTCCCGAGAGTTCTTTTAATAAGTATGAGAGGTCATTGGTTTATTTATAGTTGGACAATGATCAAGGGATTCGCCTCGCTATTTACGAGTTACTTCTTCGACGGATTAATTCTTTAATGAATTCGTATGTAATGAAACGAGTATTTCTCGTTTCGCCATTTACACTATTATCTAATTAATGATATTTAAAAAACAATGCTACAAATTTTACTGGGAAGTACTTTTTAGCTTTAAGTCATTTTACATATTTTATTGAGAACGCTTTTTTGTAGTTTGAGAAACATCAATATATCAAACGTCATTTCAGTAGAATAAATTAATTAGCTTCTCCAAATATTCACGGAGCATGATAATTTGACAGCCTTTGCTTTCCTCCAATGAGACGTTATTTATGCTTCAGTACGGACAGTAATGTGTACTCTTTCATTGAATATTTAGGAGGGCTGTTTTTTCATCTTCCGATCGAGCCTTTAAACCGCTAGACAATGAGGAGAATTTGGAAACGTGCACGGGGCGATTGCGTTTGTTTTTACAGTAACTTCTGCCAAAACCGAAGCCATATCGCCACTTTTAGCTGAACTGTAGGCACGTGAAGAAGGGTGATACTACTGACGCTCCGGCCAAGGGCGAGTTGGTTGTGATATTTACTTTCTTCAAGAAGAAAGGAATAATTCAGTAGAAGTTCACAAAGGAATGAGCCGAGTGTACGGCATAAACTTTCAAGAAAATGAGGAATTATGCCTTGTAGACGTGTTCTCATTCATTACAACGATGACCCTTTCAGTGCTGCTGAAACCAAACAATATATATCGGGCACATGGGTCTTATTTAATCATTTGGCATATAGCCCGACTTAGCGGCGAGTGTTTTTCATCTCTTCCTCGAATAGAAGAATTGGCTAGGAGGCTAAAGCTTCCAGACCAATGAGGAGCTTCAAAGCAAAGTTCAGAACAACTCGCATCAGTGGCAGCAATGTTCGACGAAGAGAGAATGGAAAAGCTTGTACGGATAAGACAAACGTCTGAATCTTCACAGCAATTATGGAGAAATTTAACAATTATTTACATAACGTTTGATAATAATTGTTTTTTCGTTACTCTTGTCTTTTTGTCCATCGGCGGTTAAAAAAACGATTCTACATAATAAACATTTTCAATTATCGTGTTCACAAAAATAAAGAACGAGCTATCCACTAGCAATAATTTTCGAGAAAAAACGATTATGGCTGTGTAAACACATCAGAGAATCAGTTCCATTGTACAAATCTTCCATATGACAGTGTCTGTTATTCTCTCGCACCCTTCCACCATTATTCTCTTTACACCCGTCCTATATTATCTCTTTACTAAGAAAAATGTATTCGTTTTCGCTCATTACTAGACGACGTGTGTTCTTTAGTAGCGGCATCTGGCACAACCAACCTCTTTGCTTACATTCTATCACAAGCAAATGTGTCGCAAACATCGCAAGTTTTATGTTGCGTCAGCGCGACACGTGACGGGTGATAAAAGTGGCGGGGTTGCGGATGTGTTTGAGCACCTAATGCATAATCATCAAGAACTGCATTTAAAAGGGTTGTGAATCAGAAATCAAGAACAAGCTCTTTATTTCGTTATGAGCTCTGGATCTCTAGAAGATCCATGATTAAACAATGTGTATGCAAGACGTATGCGAAAGGTGTGTGTGTGTGTGTGTGTGTGTGTGTGTGTGTACGTGTGGGTATTTGAGAGAGATGGAAGAAAGAGGGGAAAGAAGCAAGCGAAGAAAGAGATACAATTGAAATAAGAGCGAAAGGGGATAATGAGAGTGATCAATGGGGAGTCATGTGGAGCGGACGAGATAGAAACACGAAGGGGAGAAGGGAAATGAGAGCAAAGGACTAGGAGGAGAAAGCGACAGGAAGAGTGAGACAGGGAAAGAAGGGGAAACAATGAAAAACGAGGAAGAAATAAAAAGAGGAGGGAAGAAGGCAGAAAAATAGTTACAGAAAGAGGGAGGAAGAGATGGAGACGGAAAGAGGCATCTTTGATTGATTGAGTGATTTCGGGCGCGTCAACTAAGATCCATTGTCCCGTAAGGGTAGTGCTTGTTTTTTCTCGGAAGGAGGCGGTGATCCTTCCAGACAGAGACTGAATTGGACCTAGCTGTCTAGCTAGTGTCCAAAATCCTGCCACCGTCGAGACTAACCCCAGGACTTACCGGTTAGACACTGTAGTGACATCAATTGATGCCCTGAGCCACTTCTGTCGGTAGCAAGAGTGAGGTAAGGTAGCGGCGTCACCAGCAGTACCGTAGCGGATGGAGGGGGGGTCCATGCGTTCGGGACTAGCCCTAGGACCTACCGGTCAGAGGCACTGCAATGACATCAACTGATGCCCTTTCCCACCTTTGCCGGTTCCAAAGGAGAGGGATAGGTAGCGGCGTCACCAGCAGTGCCGTTTCGAGGGGGCGGGGGGCGTGTCCATGCGTTCGGGACTAACCCTAAAACCTGCGGTCAGAGGCACTGCAGTGACATCACTTGTTGCCCTGAACTGGTTCCAAGGGAGAGGGGATTAGGGCGCGTCGTCGCCAGCAGAGCCTGCGCGGCGGGCGTGGGTGGGTGGGGTGGGGGGGGCGTGTCCACGCCGAGCGCGCTGCGTCAGGGGCTCACCTGGGAGGTGGAGAGGGTGCTGCGGCCGAAGGTGGTCTGGGAGCGCTCGAGGTCGTGGCGCAGGCGCTCGTTCTCCAGCTCGAGCCGCGCGAGGCGCTGCTTGGCCGCCTCCCAGTCGGCGCCGCTGCGGCCCACCTCGCTCGCCGCCTTGTCCAGCTCCGCCTTGCTCTTGCCCAGCTCCGACTGCGAGCTCTCCAGCTTCGCCTCCAGCCGGTCCTTCTCGGCCTGCGCGCGCTCCAGGCGCGCGCCCAGCTTCTCCACCTGCGCGCCCACCGGAAGTTGGGACCAGCCGGACGGGCGAGGCTGAGTTGCGTATAAATATATGTCGCCAAAAATATCCCTGGGCGCTCCGTGAGAGCTTATGGAAAGGGGATGTAGTCCCCGGAGAGAAAGAGAGAGAAAGAGAAAAATACTCGGTATGGTGTGGCCATACTGAACTTCCATGTTAATGGGACGCGTTGTTACAATTCCCTGACACTCTAAGGCCCTGCACCGATATGAAGAAACCACCAGAAATAGTTCCCGTTCTCGTCTTACAACACCCTAACACGTTAAAATCCTACCGATATAGACAAACTACCAGAAATAGTTCGCCCGTTAGTATATGACGACAGCTCGGCTCCCATCCAATATTAAAAAAAATAAATCGTTTTGCACGTGAAGTCCGGCACGTTTTTTTGTTTCGTTCGAAACCTATTGGTTGATCCTTGGTCAAAAATATTCCTGAAAAATTCCTTTCCACAAAAAATAGCAAAAATAGTGGCAAAAATAAGCGGGAATCGTAAAGATCTTTGCTAACTGCCCAGCGCTTCATCTTTTCTTAGCAAAATTATATTCAAAATCTCTGTCAGGATTCTAAGAATTATTGTTACCGTTGCTACTTTACTTATCTTTTCATATTGTCTTTCGCAAACATTACATTTTAAGCCAGCATGATAACCAACATTCCCAGCATCACACTCATCAAACGTTTATATCACAAAATTATACTCGTATGTCTCACATTTATCAAGTTTCCGCAATGTGCTACGCGAGTATCATTTAACCAGTACACATAATCAGCTTTCCAATTGTAACAACTTTCCTATGGTTCCTAGCCCTACATAAAAAAATCATATTTCTTCGCCCCATCGCCAACCTTTCTTCCATTAACATGGAAGTGAAAGGGCATCATGCTGTAAAAAGCGAATCTAGGGGTCCTTCTGCGAAGCCCATCGTGCAAGCCAGTTGGTGCGAAGCGGAGGACACGTTGCTTTTGGTTGCGGCTAGAAAATATTCGAATTCTTTCTCATTCATGAACTAGTTAACCGTGCTCCTTCACGAATACTCCAGATTTCATACAATTTTGCCTTCTAAAAAATTGTATTCATAAAATTAACTCCACGAAGACAATAATTTGTGCGAAAAAGTAAGTTCGAAAACGTAATAGGGTTTTTGGAATTGAAAGGTACGAGTATTTCAACCAATGGAGTTCATTGCATAATATTCTGCTTTCCTAAATTCGTTTTTTGCTTTCCTTATTTAACTACCATAATTGATTTACGTTACCATAATATTCGCTTCGCACCAATAAAAACATGCCGCCAGCAAAGAAAAAATATATTTTTTAGTGTTTCACAATGTGCAAATTATTACTTTCGCAGGAGCTTTAAATAGAAAACGTAAACTACTTTTGCTTTGAATGAATACACAAACTGCGCCAAAACTAATTTTATAGCATTAAATAAAATGCAAAAGAAGTGAAACACTAATTCGTTTATCTATGATCTGAATTTTGGAGCTTTTAGGATACTGCATTACAAAAAAATGAAAAAAAAGGCTAGCGAAAAAAAGAAACATTCATCCACTGTCGAAAAAATACTAGAGAAGCCATTCAGTATTTGGTATCCGTATACATTGCAAAAAATTGCAAGCTTCACGGATGCAATATCATTTTTCACTTCGAGAAAACATGAATGTAGTATTTTTCGCGTAGAAGAAAGAAAAAAAACATTCCTTTCTTGCCAAAAGAAAATATATCCCGAAGAGTATGAACTCTGTAGATTCTTTCCATAACTCACCGCTTGGGTTTTGAATAAGCGAATCGATTCGAAACACAAGCTCTTTCAATTTTCTTTCTAGCGAGCTACTTTTGAAAGCAAGCCACTCTAAGATGTAATCCTAGATAAAGAGAGAAGGATCAAAAATAAAACGAAGAACGTTCGCTGCAGATGGATCGGATAATGGAGAAGAGCGAAGGATTAACAGAGAGCTCCACGCAGTCGTAAATCTTCACTAGGAGGCCTTAAAGGATTTACCGAGAAACATCCTAGGAACACCGATTACTTTTTGCGAGTCTTGCGTAAATAGCTTATTCATTCTAGGCCACTACGCGAGGAAAGAACTAAGTTACGACGGACTCCGATGCGTGCACGAAAACAGCGGCAGGTAAAAGCAGAGTTTGAGAGGTCGAAGGCCTAGCACCAACGTTAAACCTTGCTTCGTGACTCAGTTTATAGCAACCGCTACTGCCTCATAACAGCGACATTTTGAGCAGACGGGTCACCCCAGTTCACGGATTACGAACGCAACGCCTATACAACTCCAGTTAAGCCTCTCGTTCTATAACCCGCTTTCGCCGATCCTCATCCCTCAGTCTCTCTGAGAAGCACTAAAAATCTCCAGCTCCCTTGTAACACGGGCAATGTATTGTTTAGAATTACTTCTAGTGCAACTGTTCCCAGAGCCATTATTTACCATATATTTATCACGAATGCTGCTACTAGTCTGATGTCTATCGATCTTTTACTATACGGTGAATAGGCGTGATAAATTTGTTTGCATGACTTTTGACCTTACGTGATACTTTGCCATATGTGAAAGAAGTTTTGCCTAGAAGCGAAAGAGCGTGTAAAGAAGAAAGAGAGGAAAGAAATATGCTTCCTCTATTCCACATACGCTTCTCCTCATTGAAGTCTTTTCCTGGGGTCGACCTTTGCCGCTGATAAATAAACCACAAACCACCCGCATCGAGAAGCAAGAAAATTAAAAAGAGAAAGCAAATACTGCTCTACGTTGATCTGGACTAAATTTACGCGAAACTGTTTTTAACTGCACGTCTACATTATTCAACCAGATGGATTAGATTAGATAGCGAGGAACAATACGAGAGAGCGGTCTGTGTGTCGTAGGTTCATTTTTCACCTCGAGAACGAATACAGATCAATGGCGATAAACAAGTGCGAAAACAATTACAGCTTTTGTGTTAGAGAATGGAGCATGTCATTTCCTGGCTGACCATGATGTCGTAAATTTCTTTAACTGGAGGCTTAAAATCAAATGAACAACACTGATAACCGCAAGTAAAGTTGATGTGGTAATGAGCACATATCAATTGTTTATATTGTCACATACAGGTAACTTCTAAATGAAGAAGTAAACGTTTTTGGAAAGAAACAGCGCGTAAATTGCAAAGTGGAACAATTGTGTTTCGGACACATCACACACTTCTCCCAGTTTTGAAAAAAATGAAATAATTACAAAAATCTATCCTAATAATTTTTTTTTAAAACATGTCATCTGCTTTTTATGTTTTTCAACCAAAAATATTAAGGGAGTTATTAGATCTATTTACCATTGTGATAGTTTGATTACAAGAGATTTCGAGCGCATCAACGGCTAAGGTCATTAGTCCCGTAAGTGTAGTGCATTTTTTCTGGTAAGGTAACGGTGCCCCGCTGGATGACAATATCTGGAGCCGCCCTACCGTCGGCCAGAGAGGTTTTCCCCAACCTAGTATTTCCCATTAGCGGGGATCCGCCCTAGCCGAGTCAAACTCTAAGTTCCCGACCGGTCTCTCGAAAATGAACATTGTGCATATAAGCTTTTTTTCTTGCTAAATCCTCTACCATGAATACCAGATGTCGATGTGCACAATATAATCGGGATTCGACTATTTTTTACAATAACGTACCTGGAATCTCTTTATTTGTGTGTAAGGGTGGAGTAATTTGGCGTGCCAAAACCCGAACTCAACGAGTAGACGATCGATAGCAAAGGGGAAGACAGACCGTAGAGCTGGGACAGAGCCAACTCAATATGGCTGTATTTGGTGGTATCTCTCCGCCGAGCTTAATACCTGACTCTTGCCCTTCGACCGATTTACACTCCGAATTTACTCTGAAAATTGAAGGGTCAGTGGCATGTAGTGAATACAAAAAAAGGAGAGGCAATTATTGCTACATTAGTAACATTAACTGTTAAAGATTGAGCTTTGTACGCAGTCTGACTCAAATCTTGGTTTTCGTCAACTGGCGAAGATGTTATTTTTTCTCTAGTTAGCGGTATACTTTTGGCTTGGCCTCGCGTTTCCGATCATCGCTTTACAATTGAAATTATTGTAGTCACAAGAACATAAATTATGAAGCAATATGTTTGTTTCGTAGATGTACAGCGCAGTGGCTCAAATTTTAATTGTTTCTGCGGGGTGTTACCCAATGCCAAATCGCATTACAGTAACGCGAACCAACACTGAATGCTTTAACTGAGGTATTTAGCTGAGGTATTCAACTAATAGTTGTTTAAAAAATTACCATTTTATACAAGTTTGATAACAATAACAAGATCCATAGGAATTAAGGTTTGAAACAAGAACAATATTTAGTAGCATCACACAATTCTAAAATAAATTCCTTAGAAAAAAAAACTTCAAAACGTTTTTAGAAACTATTGAACTTGAATATATTTAGGTGCTACTGTACGTTTTCTACATCACCTGTTTAAAATCTCAGCGGAACATTATTTCAGAACTTTTCCATTAAAACCTACTATTAAACTGACAGATTTAGGCACTATAATAATGAATATGAGACGAATTTAAAAAAATTAAAACTCTTTTACATGAAAACCTATAGATTCAGAATTTAAAAACATATTGTAAAAAACACATTGCTAAAAAAGAAGAATATTTGGTAAACACTTAGGAATGTGAAACTGTGATTTCGAAGTAATGACGATTTCTAAAAGAGCAAAAGAAGATTTAAAGTGATTCCTCTTTGAAAATACATAGTTTTATCGTTCTGTGAGCATTGAACGCTTTATTTTAAACATTCGAACCGTTCATAATGAGGGAATAGATGTTTTCGTTTATATTTTGAAATCCTTTTCAAAAATAATTAATTTACAATTTACATTTCTAAAATAGTGCTTTGCAACGTAATTTTGAATTATTCATTATTATTCCTTATAGAATATATTCAATTTAGCCAATTGCGAATAGTGCAGTTTCCTTCCAAAAGTGTGCCGATGATTCACATCCATCGACTTTCTAATTTATGTTCATGCCCTGTAACTATAATGTGGAGTTCACTCTGCAAGTCATGCGACATAGAGAAAAGGTAAGACCGTTTTGCTTAGTTTAGCATTTTCCATTATAAAGTCTAACTCTGGGTTGACCTGAGCGTTCATACAATTCATATGGATATGAGATGTCAAGCTACATCCGGTTGAATACTGACGCACTGTTCGTAATGACATGCTATGGCGACTCAGAACAGACGCTTTTGATTCTTAAGGCGATACAAAGAAAACTGCTTTCATTACCGTTAACCTGTCTTTGCAGTTAAGCCACACTAAGACATTTCAATTAGGCAATCACAATTTTACAGCGATATTAATATTCTATCAAGTACCTATGAGAATAAATACTTCTTCAGGTCTGGATATTGCTGATATAAAACTTTGGATTACATAAAATAAAAAAAAATTGACTATTTTGTTGTAAACTGATTGCACTAAAACCACTTCTAAATGACAAACATGTGTATCTTGTTATATTGGGCTTGTTAGTATTTAATAACGAATGTAACAAATGTACTTCTGGAAATATTATAGAATCTAATTCTTTCGTCTATCTTAGAGATCCCATAACACTTTTTCTTAAAAACTAGTAACGGTTTGGGCGATTTACGACAAGTAGAATTTTCTTTAAAGCACGTACTTTTGTTGTCATTGGAATAACAGTCCCTTCCCCATCCAATTTAAGGGCACTCTTGAACGAGAGCTAGTCTACTGAACTTCGGACAAAAGATAAAATAAATAACTGATTCACACTTGAATATTCTCCAACTCTTTGAATATATTATGCTAAAATTTGTTCATTGAAGGCCAAGTTTTCACATTTAGATTCCAAAGGTTGTTTATAGATTAGGGGGTGAATCTTATGAATAATTGTTTCAAAACCTTGCTAATTCATTGCGGCTCACCAGCTTGCTTTTATAGTAGTATTGTATCTTTTATTGACTTGATATAAATATCGATACCAATCAAAATTAAAATGTACGTTACTAAATAGCAAGATGAAATTTTCAAAAAATAGAATCAACTCTCCTCAAACAACTTAAACACGAAGGAATTAATTCATTCTCCACATCTTGTATCTTCCAAAGTATCTAATTTAATAGCCCAAAATGGAACTTAACTAAAAAAATATTTATTACAATATCTGAAGATTGACATTCCAAAAATCTAATCGAAATTAATAACACTGCTTTTATTTCATGGTAACTAAATCCCTATTTATAATATCCCATCAGTTTACGGATCATTCAAAACTTACGACTATTTGAACTTTTGAAATCCAACTCCCTCTCAACTCCCTCTCATTGTCTTACAAAGAAATGCTTCGAATTCTCTAACACCATTTTGAATTCTTGGGAACTAATTGACTCCTGACATATGAAGATGGATTTTTCACAAGTCTAAATTGATGTCCAACACCGTTTTGAGTCATTGAGAAACGATTCCCTCTCAGAATAAACAGATTTTTCTCACTCACACATCAAATCGAATCGTCTAACATTGTTTGAATTCTTGAGAAATATTCCTCTCCCAATATCTGAAGATGGATCTACCAAAACATAAAACTGGCGCCTCAAACATTAGAATTCTTGAGAAACAGATTCCCTCTCACTGGAAATATATATTCAAAAAACTCTAATCGAATTCTCTCACATAATCTTGAATTCAAGGGAAAACCTTTTCCTCACAATATCTGAAGATGGCACATTCAAATCATCGAACTGACACCAAGAACCGTTTTTAAATAATGAAAATTCCTTCGCAACACCTGAAGATTGATATTACAAAAAACACGAATCAAACCCTCACAACGTTTTGTATTATTAGATATGAATTCCTTTCTGACATCCGAAAGTGGATATTCCAAAAACAGCAATTGGTGCTGAACAGTGATTTTAACCTCGTAAACCGTTCTCTCCTAATATTTGAACATGGATCTTTTAAAACCCTAGAGGCACCTAACACAGCTTTGAAACCTTGAAAACCGATTCCTTCCAAACAGGACGAGAGCCTTCCCAAGCACTGGTTCCCCGACCCATGCAGCGTCGGCTTGCGGCAACTGACCCCGATCTCCATCTTCTATATTTTTGGAATATTTGGAAACGAATTCGCTTTTGACCTCCCAAGACGGGTCTTTTAATACGCCCAAGAGTGTTTTTAACCCTTGGGATACGATTATCTCCTAATATTTGAAGATGCGTCTTTAAAAGCGTAGAATTGACGCCCAACGGTTTTCAACTTACGAGAAATGATTCCTTCCCAAACCAGGAAGAGAGATATCCCAAAACCCGAAAGGATCAGCTCCGTTTCCCTCCACCCAACGGTTCCCCGGCCCATGCAATGTCACTATGCGGGAACTAACCACAGTTTCCTGCTTCCACCCTTCTGGAATATTTGAACACGAATTTGATTGGCCTCCCAAGATGAATCTCTCATAGAAAAGAATTGGCGCTCAACAGTTTTGAACTCAAGAGAACCGATTCCCTCCCAAACCAGGAAGAAATATATTCCAAAACCCGAAAGCCTCAGCCCCGTTTCGTCCTCCACCCAACGATTCCCCAGCAGATGCAATGTCGGCGTGCCTCCCAACATGGGTTTTTCAAAATATCTATTGGCGCCCAACGTTCCGATATCAATCCGATTGTTTCCTAATACTTGAAGATGGATCTTTCAAACCGTAGAATTGGCGCACAGCAGTTTTGAACCCACGAGAACCGTATATCTTCCAAACCAGTTAGAGAGATATCCCAAAACCCGAATGGCTCAGCCCCGTCCCGACTCCCACCCGCCGGCCCATGCAGCCTCGGCGCGCGGGAACTGACCTCGCTCTCCAGCGCGTGCAGCTTCATCTTGTACTCGGCCACCTCTCGCTCGTGCAGCTCGCGCTCCTCCTGCTTCTCCTGTTCGGCGCGGTCCCTCTGCTCGCGCAGCTGCGACATCTGCTTCTCCTTGTCGCCGATGGCCTCCTCCAGCGAGCTGAGCGCGCCCTCGTTGGTGCAGCGGTGCGCTTGCATGGCCGTGAGGCGCGCGCGCGCCATGTCCACCTGGTTGTCCTTCTCTTTGAGCAGGTCCTCCAGGTTCTCGATCTGCCAGGGTGGTGAAGGTGCGAGACACAGAGTTTAGCGCCTGAGGTGAGGGCGGAGCGCGCGGGTAGGCGTGGGGATACTCACCGCAGGGTGCGTCGCGAGCGCTACGCTACCAACGGAAAATACAGCGTCGTGCGGGGGCGGCCACGGCGACAGCGCCGGCCGGGGCGCCGCGACGCCGAGCGACAGGCGGACGCCGCCCGCACAGTGGGCGAAGCCATGTCTTCGCTGGACACAGGGCTCCGAAAGTACTTCAATTACTTTTCCGAATAACGGGAATATGTTGTCCGCAATAAAAATCGCAGACCGTTTGTTAGATTGATATACTATTAGAGCAGTGTAGGCAGTATACTAATAATTCAGGTAAATAACTTTTCGTATATAACTGTTAAATAGCTGTAGGTAAATAACTGTTATAGCAACACCACAGAAATTAACAGAAAAAAGGAAAGCCTGAAACTGAAGAACTGAAAAAAGGAACAAATGAGTTGTAGCTAAAGATAGCGTATGCGTGTTCCTATTCAAAGAAAAGTTATTTCTTATTTATATGAATTTGTATGATAAGAAAGTGATATTAAGAAAAGTATTAAACGACACACAATCGAGATCAGAAATGGAATTGATTGGTTATAGACCTTGGTATTGTTTCACTTTACAAACTTCAACCACGTCGGGTATTTGCTCAATGTCGGTCTAATGACGTTAATAACTATTACGCATTTTAACATTCAGTAGATAAGCAGCTTTTGGTGGCTTAAACGTCATCACCTGATCTGTCTAGTGAATGTCAAAACATCCTAATCGAAAGCTGCTTATGTATGGAATAAAAGCAGTTGGTCAACACACTAACCTCAATAATTTACTAATTTTTATATTTATTGTTCAGTAAAATGACTTACTGCACAATTAAATGACAAAGCATAGACACATATTACGGCAGATGAGATTTTGTTTAGAATTAGAAAGAAAAACAATGACAATCTCGAGAAAAGGAAAATTTTACATTAAGGGTTAAAGGGTAATTAGGCACTTTGTAGTTAAATTCCCTGAATCATCCTATTTTTTTCGTTTGCTAAACAATTTCCAATCGATAGGACTTGCAGTTGACATTCACATAATTGAAATTATTGAAGGCGTTGTCATTGTCAACATAATTATGTTGACAATGACAACGCCTTCAATAATTTCAATTCATTTCATTAGACTGACCACTAGTTTTCTTTTATCAAATATTTAAGTAAGAACTTAGTATAATGCCACATTTTACGACTTGAAAGTCATAACACTCTAGAATATAATAACTCATTATGTTATGCGAATTGTATTCGTTTCATTCAGAGCCTGTATCCAGCAGGAACGTGACATTCAGCCATTGTGCTAAGCCTCCATGGGAGGTTGGCCACCCTTTTCCAGGGGTGCCAACCACCCGGGGCGACCCGGAAACGTGGCCCCCGCGGCATGTCGCTCGGGTCACGACGCACGCGGCCGGCCCGCCGACCGAGCCTAGGGGAAACAAGAGGTCTACAACACAAGACAGCAGTGCGGTAAACCATATAACTGAAATAAAACAAACTTTTCACCTTGGTGCACTTTATTGATATACAAAACAATAACAAGAGGTACAAAAATAAAACAAGCAATATTGCGCTAGCGTGGACGTTGGAAGCACAACGTCCACCGTACGGTGCGGCAGCGGCAAAAAATAAAACAGAAACATTCACACTACTCTTCTGCACGGCTGTAATCGCCGCGTTTGCGGACGTCGCAGAAACAATATGGAAACCATAAACAAAGAAGATGAGGCGTCGCTCTACAGCGTACGTGTGTGTGCGTGCGCGCGGAAAAATCCATGCCAAAAACCATAAACACCAACGCAATAACGTAAAGCTCGGGGTTCGCGAGCCGACGGCGGCGGCGGTCGCGTCGTAGCTCTATCGGAGAAGCGTCTGTCCGTAGCAAATGAACGGCTATGCTATGCGCCGTGCACGGCAGCCGGTGGCGGGCCATACCTTGCGCTGGAGCACGTTGATCTTGCGGTCCTTGATGTCCATGTGGTCGCGTAGCTCGTTCAGTTCGTTGCTGAGGCGGTTGCGTTCCTGCTGGGCCTGGGTGGCGGTGAGCGTCTTCTTCTCGATGTGGCGGTTTTTCTCCTCCAGGCGTTGCCGCAGCTCCTCCACCTGCTCATACGAGCGCGACGACGACGCCAACATGAGTGTGTGTGTGTGTGTGGGAGGGGAAGGGGTGCGCACCACGTCACCGGTCGCGGCGGCGGTGGTGGCGGCGCTAGCGGCGGGTGTAGCAGCAGCGCCGCACTGCGTGCGTTCCAGCACTGGCGCCACCGCGCCGCCACCGCCGCCGCCGCCACCGCGTAGCTCAGCGCCGCGCCGGGGCGTCCGGCGCCACTGCGGCTGTCGCTGCAGCGGCAGCGGGAGGCACGCCGCGAACCCGGGCCTCGGCAGCGTGGGCCCGGCCAGCGCGCCGCCGCGAGGAGCGGAGTGGAGTGGTGGCGTGGAGCGGGACGAGGCGGAGCGGGGTGAGGCGGAGCGGGGCGAGGCGGAGCGGGGCGAGGCGGAGCGGGGCGAGGCGGAGCGGGGCGAGGCGGAGCGGGGCGAGGCGGAGCGGGGCGAGGCGGAGCGGGGCGAGGCGGAGCGGGGCGAGGCGGAGCGGGGCGAGGCGGAGCGGGGCGAGGCGGAGCGGGGTGAGGCGGAGCGGGGCGAGGCGGAGCGGGGCGAGGCGGAGCGGGAAGAGTTGGAGCGAGGCGGAGCGGGGCGTGGCGGAGCGGGGCGAGGCGGAGCGGGACGAGACGGAGCGGGGCGAGGCGGAGCGGGGCGAGGCGGAGCGGGGCGAGGCGGAGCGGAGCGGGGCGAGGCGGAGCGGGGCGGGGGCGGGCGAGGGCGGGGGGCGGGGCGGGGCGGGGCGAGAGGGACGGAGCAGAGCGTGGCGGAGCGTGGCGGAGCGGGACGGAGCGGAGCAGAGCGGGACGGGGCAGAGCGGGGCAGAGCGGAGCAGAGCGGGGCGGAGCAGGGCGGAGCGGGGCGGAGCGGGGCGGAGCGGGGCGGAGCGGGGCGGAGCGGGGCGGAGCGGGCCGTATCGAGCTGTTTTTGCGCGGGGCGGCGGCGGCGGTGGCGGTGGCGGCGGCGGCGGGACGGCTGGCGCCACCGCCGGTCTGTCTCGGCGCCACCGAGCGGGTCCTTTCTCTCTCCCCCCCGCTCCACTCCCCGCTCCCCCCCGCCCCCTCCCGGCGCGGGTCCGTATGACTTCGTTCCGGGATTCCCAGATTCCCGGGCTTCGGCACCTGAGCGGGCTCCCCGGGCGACCGGGAGCTTCCGATCCTCCCTCCTTCCCCCCGTCCTCAACCGTCTACATCCTCGCGCTTCCAGGGGACGCTAATAACGGAGCGGGGGCTGAGAGATAGCCCCGGCCGGGCGCGTGATAGTAATTCAGTCCCCCCGCCGAGCCGTTAGAGAGCGGCGGCGGTCGTGGCGGCGTTGCGCCCAGCGGCAATTAAGCGGCTGCTATATTGAATTTCTACGCGCGGGTATTTGGTCAACTTACTTAGCACGAGTGGCGACAGTTACTTGGTCGATGCCGGCGGTCAAGGAATTTATGGCGCGGTCTCATTATGTTCAAGGGCGCGTTTGCCGCCGGGTCGAGTGAGGTACTGCCGCAGGGAGAGAGTAGTGGAAACCAACGATTGCCCGACGTGTCACCCAGCCACCGCGCTGAAATATTCGATCAATGGAGCAAAACTATTAGTCCCCCCTTTTTCCAGGCCGCTTCGGCTCGCCTCTCCGTCACACCCCTTCCCCTCCTACACCCCCACTCCCCACCCCTGCCGACTCGACATGACATTACGTCCATTAGCGCCACAGCGTCACACGTCGTTTCGTCCGATCGTATGCCGTTTTGTTTCCCCTCGAGGGCGATGTTCAATGTGCCGACGACCTTTCACAAAAATTTAACTCGACTTCGATTTGGAGCCCTGTTCCGAGTCAGGTCGTGGGATTTTATGTTACACACGAACATCACCGTGTCGCCCTCTAGATATCCATTCAACCGTTCGGATATATTTGTTTCGTAAATGATGATTCACGGTTAAGCCACATTTATCGTCTACGTGATTGCGTGCTACAAGGCAGTCGGAAAGTGACGGGCTGTTTTAAATTCTCTGGCTGAGAAGCTCCAGGATTTTCTGCGAGATAGAGGAAGAAAAATAGAGAATTCGCGAAGTGAAGGGAGAGCGTTTGCGATGGTACGGCGTTCTCCATGCCAACGTTATTTCTGATGTTATTCGGGCTAAAAATTACTGTCCAAATAAATTCCCAATGGCAGGGTGTTCTGGTGAAATATTACGCGTTTAGCCGTTCGTTACTAACGGTCGGGGAGAACAATGATATTAGTCTTTAATTACTCTTCTAAGCTCGTAATCTTCGCAAATGTGAATTTTTACTCTCTTTCGTAAAGCGTTATTCTGTAGTTTATGACGCTTTGACAGGAATACGTTTCCATTTAACAAAATTAAAATATAGACATTGATGTATTTTAAGAGATTTATTTTCCCCATCCTTATTTCTTAATAAGATAATTTTGTTCGCTAGAACATACTTTTTTATTTGTTAACTGTACACTATGAGATTATCGTATTAAATTATTCTGTGTATCAACGAACAGGTGCTTCGAGTACTTCTATTAAACGACTATATTTTCACAATTATTTCAGAGTACCCAAAACCCACCTGAACCCAAACAGTAAAAGTACAAGCATCAAATAAAATGTAAATAACGCAATGTTAGTATTGCGTTTCCGTCAATTACTCGCAAACTTTAAAATAAATTATTACACGAGAAAACATACTTACACCTATTTTTAAATTAAAATGAAAGCAAGCAAGTTATATTCCTTTAGCTTCAATTTTTAGGTCTTTGTTTTGAACTACATAACCCCTTTCTAATGAAAACCAAAAGATCGGTGAGAGTTAAAAAACAAAACATATGGCAAATAACGCCAGAACTGTGTTTGCTTAGCTTATTTTATACAAAAAATTTCCTGAAAAGCAAGCATATTTTTATTGTTGGGGAAACATGCACCACAAACATTTCGAATTAGTTTAGATTAATATAAGAAACTTTTGAGACCAACTTAAACGGCAACCCTTTTTCTTTTAACACAATTTCGTTATTGATCTGAAAGATGTAATTTCATTTCCAAGAAAATTTGATTCTTACGTCCTAATGTCCCTCAACTTATCAGCTTCTCACCATCTAACGACGGCATTGCGTGTGATATATCGCCTTAGCACCCTGTTCCCACCCACGCAGACCGCACGAGCGTGCACTTACGTCAGCCTGCAGCATGTTGTAGTGCTCCTCCTTAGCACACAGCGACTCCTTCAGCACCGCGATGTGGCGCTGGTAATCGGTGTGTTGTTCCTCCAAGGTCTTCATCTTCGCAGACATAGCGAGTATTTCTTGGTCGCGGCGTTGGACCTCCGCTCGGAACTCCTCCAACTGCGTTACAAGTCGCGACGTGATGTAAAGAAGTGAAGTGATGCGATGTGACGTCAGACGTGTTGTGGCGTCAGACATGATGTGACGCCAGACGCGATGTGACATCAGACACGATGTGACGTCAGGCACGATGGAGGCGTCAGTCGCGATGTGACGTCAGACGTGATGTGACGTGATGCGACAGGAAGTGAAGCGACGCGAAGTGAAGCGAGGCGGGGCAGAGGCAGAAGAGGCGAGTATAAGTTGCGTTCACGCGGCGGCGGGCGCCCCTTACAGGCCCCTTATAGGGACCCAGGCGCTCCCGCCGCGTACCGCCGCCCTGCTGCTGTTAGGTTTGTACATGGCACGCTAACTGGCCTACCTACTACTCGAGCTCATTTCGCTACGCACCGGCTCTCAACCGCACACTGCGTTGGGCAGCGCCGTCCAGGCGGGACGCCACGACCCTACATCAGGACGCCGTCACATGCAGGTGGTGCTAAGGACACCATGTCGTCCTTCGTCGTGCAAAGGACTAAGTGTAGTTTTGAGAGATCGAAACATAAATTTTGTCGAATGTTGTGCATTCAGTGAAGGATAGAGTACTGGATTTTATTTTAGATGTAATTATGTAAATATAGGTAGTTGACGCCAATAGCTCTATAAAATAATTTTTAGAATACAAAACAAAAATGTATTAGGGTGTGAGAAAATTATGTTCATGGTCAACATTTTACTTTAAATGAATTTTTATCTATAAAATAGAAAGCCAAATGAATTTTGTAATCCATCCTCATAGAATGCAAAATTTTTGCACAGTGGGGATTTCACTTCAAGAGAGAATTTTTCAATATAAACTTGAATAAACAAAGACCAAATTTTAGTTTTCAAATTCCTACTAGTGATGACGGAAATGGAATGGCATCGAAGCTCCCTTTCTGGATAGTGTTGCCCGATGCGATACCACTCGCGTCCTCAGAATTACTTTTCTCTTCGGTGTTTCTTTTAGTTCAATATTTCCTCAGCCAACAGATGGCGTGTTTCAAACCGTTTGCTTTCTTTAGAAATTTTGTCATCAATATTTCGAGTAGAATGCTCGTCATCACATTATGAGACAGGAGTTGGCTAAATAGCTTTTTGTTTTTAATTTGTTGCGAACGGGCCGTGAGATCGAGTGTTCCGAGACAGGAAAAGAGAAAGAGAAGACTGGGGTGAATAATGTTTTAATAACTGGTACGTGTAAGAGAGAAAAGAGAAAAACGAAGACGAGAGTACAGCATGAAAAAGGGCTGTGTTTTATCAGTTTTTAAGGAGGTTGAGAGCCGCTGCACTATCTGATCTCAGAGAAAAATTAAGTACATATATACTTGAACGATATACTTACTATGTTTAGTGAGCTTTCGTGAACTTTAAAAACATTTCCCACTAATTTGCAAATGTTCTGAAAGAAGTAAGAATTAAGTATTCATAGGTGTTCACTCCACAGAAAAGACCCATGCCATACCAAAAACAAAAACAGTTCTCAAATGCTAGTTCATCTCATGTCACTTCATTCTTTCGTTCACTTGGTCCGTGTGTCCGTGCGTCCAGGTGTGTGGCGGTGTGTGGCGAGTGTGGCGAGTGTGGTGGAAGGATAGGCGCGCACTCGCAACCTCCAGGCCATGCCGGGTGTTGGGGGGTGAGGGTGGGGGGCGGGGGCGGGGCGGGCGGGGGCTACAACACGGCCGTGCTCGGCGTGCTGGGTCGGGCCCGGGCGTGAGGCACAGGGGCATGCTGAAGGCGCGACCGCGTGCCGGCCTACAAGATGGTGACGTCACTGCTGCCGCTGCCGTTGCCGTCAATATTCCACAAGGTCCTTCTTTGCTTCCAGGCCACTGATTATTTCTCACTCTTTTTTTTTAAGATTGTACCGCATTAAGTTTTAAAGTATCCCCGACGAAATTTCACTAACAGACGGATTTTAAATGTTTTCTCATTAATGATTTTAATTTATTGGATTAATCCTTCAATTTTGCGTAGCAAATAATTTCAAGATTCATTTTCGACAAAAATATGAAATAGATATTTGAAGTACCATATTTGGAGAAGAATACATATTCTGATTTTAAAAATTTACTTTGTGACCGTTGAGTCGAATGCAAGAGTTTAATCGGGGTTCCATTTTTTTACAAAATTGGATATAGCCTGCAAAATAAGACTCCTCTGTGGAGTTGGAATATTTAACCAATTGCCATCGACTAATTTACAAAACCTGTGGAGCACTTTCGAGCTGTATGCAACCACTGGATTGATAACCATCGGCTGCGGTCCTGTGTTCTGCATGTGCAACTTCCTCTCCGTCATTTAATATGGTGACGCCACGCGTACGGATCGGTGACAGTTCATGATCTCCAGCACAATTCGCCTACAAGCACAATATGAGATTAAATGACAAGGTGCAAACCTAGTTATTTCCACTTCTCCAGTTTCCTCCTAAAATATATTTTTTCGACGAGAGGGTTTTCTGTGTCTGACTTCGCCTAATTTGTAGTCTATGGAAAAGGCGATTTATAGCCTGAGTAAAATATATTATTATTATTATTATTATTATTATTATTATTATTATTATTATTATTATTATTATTATTATTATTATTATTATTAACTGATCGTTGAGAAGCCCAGACACTACGACTGGAGAGTTAGAGTGGGATGCTTTTTTTTGCAGGAGAGAAATAAGCTCTGCCCTAAAAGTCCATTTTCAATGCTTTGTTTGTACTGTTACACTACGATACGATACTTCATTCACGAGTAGCATACTATATTTACACGTCCGAATCGGGATTCAAATTCCTGCCATTCTAGCGCATTTTCTGAAATTTCACAGCAGGTTTCTTCAAGATTCTTCAGATTCTTCTGAATCTTATTTCTCCATTCCTCCATTATCATCTAAATCTTCATTTTTTTGTATTATCTGGTTTGGGCATCATACTAAACCAAGCGTATTGAACTTATTTCTATTTCGTTTCTGACATGGTTTTGATAGATCCCAGTATTCCAATGAAAAACCTGGCCAGGTCTTGTCATAAGAATTTGTTTTTCTTAAATTTTTGCTGCAATGCTGACAGTATCACTATGTGTTCGTTGATTTGTGATCTTAAAGGGATCAATAAATAATTCAGACTATTTAATGTGAACTCGAATACTTTGAGATCAAATGATCAGAGTTTACAATCAATACTGGAAATTACAACACTTTATATTGCATGAAGTTTAATATTGTGCAGTTTTGGAAAGTAACAAGTCTGTTTTCAGGAGAGTGTATGCAAATACTATAATAATTATTGCCATTACTCCCGTGAAAATGCGTCAGTTACACGTTGATCACGTCATAAAAATATCAAAATATCACCTACGTAACATGTAATCACATAAAGATATATTTTATTGGACTATTGTTTTACAACCTGCATGTACGACGTGATGATTTTTCGTTAAAATATATAGTATTTACATTACTTTTGTTTTAATCCCTGTCAAAATAAGGGTATAACTAACAATATTTATTTGAATGGCGAGTTTTCTTCAGTTCTGTTTGCTCAAAGAGAACAGGCAAGAGAAAGTGCTGCATAAATTTTTAGTTTCTGTGTTCACGGAACTTTCTGTAACTGTATGAACTCTGATTATTGTCGTCACGCAACTATGTTTAAAATTTCCAACTTTGTGTTCTTTAATGAAACGCACATATAAAAAGTATGCCACGATTAATATAACAACTCGTGATATAAACTATGACATATGAAATGAGCACGTAAGTATTTAATACATGCTAACGAACATGTGGATCATTGAGCTATAGAAGCATAATGACAATGTACAGGATTAACTTTTTGTTATATTATTTGAAATTACACACACAAGCCAGCGATATGAAAAATAAATTGAATAAACACGCCATATAATATATCTTGTTATATCAAATTTATAGTCGGAAAAACTTTGTATATAAAGAATATGGTATTGATAATTTTGAGTGTACAAGATGTTTATTTGAAGATATTTTATATTTTTTACGCGATATTTCATGATTTACGGATTGAGAAAAACATACCATTCTTTCATAATGAAAAAAGAATGATTATCGTTTTAATTAACAGAATTTTCAACAAGCTGTGACGACTATTATTGCATTTAATACCATTATGTAATAAACTTATGCAAGGGTAGTTGAAGGAACAGTTTTTTAAATCCTTTTTATTTTTTAACTTTCAGTCCCGATCATTTTATTTCCAACGAAACAAAAGAGCAGGGTAATATCGGGGGCATAAAATACGGAATCGCTAGCTGTCAACTTCGCTTCAGATTCAAAAACGTCAATTTTACTTAGCAAAATCCACAAAGGGATTTATGATTAAAGCTTCTCTTTTTGACCTGTGTAAAATATTAAGCTGTTGCTGTGTCACAACGAATCAAGAGTTATAACTTATTTGTATATTATCAATAATCAAATTGTTACAACCATACTCGAATTTCGAGAAAATACCTCGACAATTTCAAGAAAAAATCTCTTGAAGATTAGCATTGCATTTCTGAGATCGATTATGTATTTTTAGTTAAGTATAATTACGTAAAAGCTATTTATTGTACATACGAAATGATAAATATGTGGCATTTTTTTATATATGCATATTTTAAATAAGTGGCATTTTTCACAGGCAGAGTAGGAAAATAATTATTATATTTAAAATTATTCTTTTGAACAATATCCTACATACATTTCAAAACGTGTTTTATTGTGTAATACATGATATTAAAATAAAATTTGATAATTTAAGGTAAATTCTCAATTCCCTTTTAAAAAACATAAGAACCTGTTTTATTTTAACGATAAACTGTAAAACAGACTTAGAACTTGTAACCAAAACATAGGTTCATAGGTATGTTTTAAATCCCGTGTACCCTGTATCGTTCATAAATCCTTTGTTCGGAGTTTCTGCACCAGGTTTGTTCAGTCCCTTTAAACTTATACTTCATCAACGAAGGCTCTTCCAATTCGTGGCAAAGTGCCCACACGCTAACCATTTCACCATCCCTTGGCAATCGCTTCTGCTCTGTGAAGGTTGAAGCTGAACTGAACTTCAAGTTGGGCAGCGCTGCGCTCGTAGGATCAGCAGCGGCGGCGGCAATGCGGCAGCGGCAGCGGCAGCAGCGACGGCGAGCCGGCGCGCGGACGCGAGACAGACAGAGCGAGAGACAGAGACAGAGAGACAGTGTGGATAGAGATTGTGCGATACTACTGTAGGTTCGATACGATAATCGGTGTCGATGCTAAAAATAAAAACAATGCCAATGCGATATTAGCGAATATGAAGTATCGGTACCCCGAAATCGACTGGAATGGATACACGATTTAAAAAATCGAATGAATTCTGTACTCTATTTCTGTATTAAAAATCAAATTTATCAAACGTTTCAATTAATTTTATGGCACACATTTCAGTTCCTTTTTTCCACATTTACCAACTTTTTTTTCTTCCACTTTTTACGTTCAATGATTCCAGCAAATAATACATTTCAGGTCCGTAATTATTTTTCGAAAAAGCATCAGCCGTTTTAGTACCAATATATGGATGTAGTCAGTTATTATCGATTTCGATATTGACTATGACTTATAGTATCGCAATCGGGTTTCACCATCCATGATGATCGATATTGATATTCCCATTATAACATCGATATCGATGTTACCAATGTAATTGTCGATACCGATATTACCAAAGTAATGATCGATACCGATATTACCAAAGTAATTATCGATACCGATATTATCAAAGTAATTATCGATACCGATATTACCAAAGTAATTATCGATATCGATATTAACAATGTGATTATCGATATCGATATTACCAATGTGATTATCGATATCGATATTACCAATATAATTATCGCTATCGATATTACCAACCTTCGATCCAACACCCTTAACTAATTCTTTGGTATAGAGCCTGTAATTTTAGTGAACCGACATTTCGATATTATTGGCTGATGAGTACCGACACCGAACCCTCCTGTACCGAACGTCAGCGCATCGCACCGCCTCTGCGCGTGGGCGGGGCGGGCGGAGCGTGTGAGTGGGGGCGGGGGGTGAGGGCGCGGGGCGCCGCGCGCATGCCAGTCGCGGCGGTGCCCGGCCAGCGGGCGAGGGGTGTGGGCGGGGCGGGCGAGATGCGCGTGTGTGGGCGGGGCGGACACATCCTCATGGCGCTCGTGCTTCGCTCTCGGCAGGGGGGATTCGCCGCTACAGCTAGACACACTAACGCTAACCGCTAACCGCTAATCGCTATCCGCTAAAGACTAACATGCAGGGCGCGCTTGGGGCGCCAGGGGGGCCGCCGCGACCGCTGTCGCGGGCGGCGGCCCGACCACCACCGTCACCATGGTTACCGTCAATCATACCACACAATTAGCACTAGGTGTAAAGAAACATGTTATAAGTATCATCACCATCACACAAAAGGCGTGCACAAAAAGAGATTCACTAGGCTAGGGTGACAGACAGACAGAGATACTAAAATGCGCAGGCGACAGCGACAGAACAGCGGCTGAAGGTGGTAAAATGTTAGATGTAATGTGAGCAAAGTTAGTCAGAGCCAGAGACGTCAGACATATCCCAGCGGGAGCCACAGCAGGGCAGATCGAAGGGCGCGGCAGGGCTGGGCGGAGGGCGGGCGGGGGTAGCGTCGGTGGTGCGTTAGGCAAACGGGGCCGCAGGGCTGCAAGTCGGACGCGACGGGGGCGGGGAGAGGCACACGAGAGGGGCGGGGGCGGGGGTAGGCGACGGGAGCGGGGCTGTGGCGCCGCCGAGGCGCCGTCGCCGCCCCCGCCGTCGTTCGGCCGTCCGCCCCGGGCGGGGCGGGGCGGAGGCGAGAGGGGGGACGAAACGAGCGCCCGAAATCGCCACCGACGCCGCGCCGGCGCCGGGGGCGGGGGCGGGCAGGGAGACCCGAGAGCGGGGCGGGACCGACCGACGCCCACGCTGCCGAGCAGGATCGTCGTAAGGCGGTCCTCGGCCCAACAGCGCGGGACTCGACGTAATCGGCCGAGGCGGAAATTATTGAAAGCGTGCGAAAACGCAACAGCCGGCGCTATTTCGGGCCGGGGTTTTGGATAAAGTGGGGAATTCTGTTTTGTGCGGAACAGCTTAGAGACCTCCAATAAACAACTGACACATTCTGACTATATGGGGTATTAGTATAATCCTCCAAGGGTCGATATAGAACATTACCGAGAGTAATCCGCGAGACCTTGACAGCTATATTAATTTTAACACTGAATCTTAAATTAGACATTGTACCCAACGGATTTATCGAGATTACCCTTGTGATTTTCATTACAGGCTTGTATGATCCTCGATAAATTAATCATTACAAAAACATAGAAACATTTATTGATGGACAAATATTTTTACTTGAGAAGTTGTTATAAATGCATATTTAGTACAAACAATATCAAAATTCGTAATTGAAACGGCATTTAAGTTAAATTGCAAATTTCAAAGTAACGAATTACTTATCAACTCATACAACAACGTTAAGCTTAAATCGAAATTCGGGGTGCTTATAGTAGCTTCAGAATCAAATTCAAGTATATTCGTTATTACATTCAATTGTACCATTTTACGGGTAGCAAATACAATGAAATATCTACGTATGTTTGTTCCTACAGGTAATATGCACCCCTCCATCCGTTCCCTATAGACGTTCAGAATTTAGATTCCAAGCAATGCATTCTCACGAGTATATATCATTCGACATCTGTAGAAAGGTCTACTGTGTATCATTGTGGAATGTCCCAAATGAATTTGCAATTGAAAGATTTCAATACGTTGGAAATAAATAATAATAATAATAATAATAATAATAATAATAATAATAATAATAATAATAATAATATACAAATGGGATTTCCATATTTAAAGTTCCTAGTGTCTAAAACCGCATATCGAATGGATTTGTCTTGTATATTGGAGGAATCTTTACCGGTAAAACACATTAACAGATCTCCGTTTTCAAAAATTTTCACAAAATATCGCACTCACAAAAGATCGAAATTGCTGCGGAGGGGGGGAGAATGAGCTGCAAGGCTCAACAGAAAGCAATGGGACAGGGTCTGCAGAAGGCAGGAGGACGAGTGGATCTCCAGGCCCCCGGGCGCCGTAGGCGTGGGCGAGGGTGAGGGCGTGGGCGTAGGCGTAGGCGTTGACTACAAGACGACGCGGGCGGAGCGTCGGCGCCGTCGGCGGCGTCGGCGTGGGGACGCCGTCGCCGCCGTCGTCGTCCCGCGCGCGTCCGAACTTGCCGTCGACCACTGCTGCTGCGCCGTTGTGTGTAAATCACCACAGACCGCGGCGGGCGGGCTCGCACGCACGCGCGCGTAACCACACCAACCAGCAAGACTACTAGCCGAGGCGGCAGCCAGCCGGGCATTCGCGTTGGGCAGGGGGCGTGGCGGGGGCCAGGCGAGGCGAGGCGGGTCCCGCAGTCACATCCAGGAAACCACAACCAGAGGAGAGAGAGAGCTTCCCCAGGAAAACACAGTGGTACAGAGGGAGCACAGAGAGACAGAAACAGAGAAAGAGAGACAGTGTGAGAGAGAGAGTTAAGAGTTAGAGAGAGAGGCAGAAACAGATGTAGCGGGGTCCGCGCGGACCCTGTGGTACGCCGCTCGGCCGCGGAGAGCGCGGGCGCGGGCGCGGGGCGCGGGCGCGGGGCGCGGGGCGCGCGGGGCGGGGCGACGCGCCGCGGCGCCGGGCGCCGTCCCTGCGGTTGCCAACTTCTCCGGAGCCAAGGCGCGAGCGGGGGACCTGGTGTGGAGCGGGGGAGCCAAGGGACATCGGGAGGACATCTAACACCAAACGAGAGAGAGGTGCGGGGATTCACATCTAGTTACACTTTGCTATAGAGATAAAATGCTAAATGAATGGTTTCGCTTCTGGGCGAAGCGAAAACGTAGGATGGCAGTTTCGTGGCAGCCAGGCGTGGCGGATGTCGTGTACCGTGCCGGCGGTCGTAGAGGGCCGGCGGGGGGGATGGTTGAGATGGAACGTTTTTGTGTGGGGCACGGTACGTAGAGCCAATAGCAGAGAGCGTCGCGTCGATGCACAGGCCGATCGCGCTGGGGGTCGTCGAGCTCCGCGGGGGCGGGGCGGCCAGGTCCTCCGGCAGCAGCGGCGGCGAAGTTGGCAATCCTGGGCGACGGGGCCCGAGTCGCGTCGCCACCCCAGCCTCCAGCCCCCCACCCCTCTTGCATGTCTCCGTTCTTCCTCATGCCCCTCAACCACCACCACCACCTACTCCTCCACCTGTTCCCTCTCAACCTCCACCACTATCTCACCTCCCGGTCCTTCAAGTCAAGTTCCCTCTTGCTCCCTCCCCTCCCGCCCTAAGGCACTTACTTGCCGCTTGCCCCCCGCGGGCGCGGAGGCGGCGGCGGCGGCCGCGGCGGCCGCGGCGGCGGCGGCGGGGGCAGACGCGTCCAACGCCAGCCCCACGCCGCCCCCGCCCACGGCCCCGCACTCGCGGATCCTATCCAGCTCCAGCTCCAGGAGCGCCACCTCCTTCTCCAGGGTCGCTATGCGCGCGTCCTTCGTTTCCAGAATTGCCGTCAGCGTACTGTTAGACGCCGCGCCGCTGGAATTTTGAGTGCGGAATGCTTTTTCTAACTGCATCTGAAGCGCTTTAAGTGTCTCATTGGTGGCCTTTAACTCCTGAATAAATAGCAGAAAAGCAAAGAATAGACATAGTGAGTTTACTGTCCCGATCTAGCAAGAAGCAGCAGAGCGCCGCGCGGCCGTCGGGACGCGGCGCCGGCGCCGGGGGCGGCGGCGGGGGCGGGGGCGGCGACGCCGGGGGCGGCCGACGCGACGCCCGGGCTGCCGCCGCCGCCCCCGGCGCGGGGGCGGCGTCCCGGCGGCGGCGTGCGCGCGGGCGCGACCCGGCCCGCGCCGGGCCCGCGCCCGCCCTGCGCTACCCTACTCACTCGGGCCTACCAGAGCTCGTCAGAAATGCTGTGCCGATTATGGGCCAGATTTCTCTCTCTCTTTGTTATTTTTTTTTTCACTGATCAGTTGATCAGAAGTAGCTAGCTGAGTGTCCAATCAACAGCCAATAGGCATCAAGAGCAGGAGCACGCGTAGACCTCTGGCGTCCGCGGGAAGGACGCTGCACGTTCCCTACCGTCAATTTGGAGTACGTGTTTTTTTACACAATTTTGGATTAATTTTGAATTTTGGTTTTTACCGGCTTCGGCAGAAGAGAGAACCACGCGGACGGGTACCGGCAGACACAGTCTAACCACAGAACACAAGCTACGGGCCGGGGCCGGCGCCGGGGGCCGCGGGGGGGCAGGCCCCCGGCGGCGGGCCCCGGTGCCGCCGGGCTGCGGGTGGCCGGCCGGCCGGGGCGGGGCGCGGCGGGGCGGGGCGGGGCGACTGTGTCCGGTAGGCGGGCGGGGCGGGGCTGGGCTGCTCGGAGGAGCACGCCACAGTTCTGCGCTGCGGGTTTCTGCGGGTGGTCGCGCGATACTTGGCGACTTCTTCGGCTCCTCCGGAAATTTCTTTGGGGGGTCGAAACTTTTCTGAGTTGTTGTGAGGGGAAGGCAACACTTTTTTTGGTGTGTTTGCCAGTGTTACTTATTTTGTTTTATGACGAAAATGGCCTAATTTTGTTTTTGATAATTTTCAGTGTATTGATTCGAAATTCATTGTGAGGTTTCACATAAATTATATAGCCAACTTGGAAATCTAAAAAAAAAAATTCTGCGCATACATGGAACAACTGTATTTGAGTGACCTCTCCTCTTTACCAACTCCAGAAATTAAATTAGTTAATAAAACCAGTACCAATGTAAGTTTTCAAGTTCAATCCAACGTTTTCATGGAACAGAAGAAGTCCTCAAGGGTTATCGCACTGTAGTTTAAACCTGATTTTACTTGTTTAACTGGTAAACGTCTGTGTAGAATTTGGCAAAGGGTATGCAAGTGAAACAAAAGAGGTCTGCAGAAGGGCTACTCAGTGGCAGCCCTTGCCTAGATCACGGAGGGCTCGATCGTGTCGTGGAATGTCGCTACTCTTGGTTTTCCTTTCCTCTATTCTCTTGTTAGGGGAGACGCCCGCTGCCCGGCGGTACACACAGGTCTGTGCATCAAGTTACTCACTCGCTCAGTCTTACAGAGTTCCTGTTCTCGATGTCTCACTAGAGTCTCATAGTGACGGACTTTGTCCTCACTTTCTATCAGTCTGGCTTGCAGAGTTTGAATGGCCACTCTCTCTTCATCTAGCATTTTACCACCTACAAACATCCAAAGCAACAGAAAAGTTGTAAAAAACATAAATCAGGGGAGCCACAGATATGGGGCAACATAGGCAAAAAACAAAAAACAAAAAACGAGGGCAAACACTGAGAGGGGGTGAGAGTCAGGGCACGGTGCTACGAGAGGGGCAGAGTGGTGCTCGACAGAGGGCGTTGGTGTGGGGGCGGGGCGGGAGGGCGGTCGGCGCCGACCCTCTGACGCGCCCCAGACCGAGAGGTGGGGGGTGACCTCGCCGGCTCTCCCGGGTGTCTCGTGTCCCTGCTTCGACTCCGGTGTTGAATCCAAAATGTACGCGGATGCTTGTATCCTCTTAAATGGGTATTAACCGCTCTCATGCATATGCAAAGCACATTTGCATTCAGTAAATAATCTCTCGAGAACCGTTTCCCGTCGGCAAAGGGTGCTTAAGTTATATTTTCACTCCGCAATCAACGAGCAATAAAATTATTCCAGTCGTATTTGATATGCGTGACGTTTAAAAGACCCACGAGCCCTGTCGTAAAATACTGAACCAACATAAAATCTCTCCTAGCGTGTGAATCGACGTGAATCGATTCTCGACACGTCGCTTTGTTGCGTGCGGAACTGCACAAAGAGCGCCGTTCCGTTGAGGAACGTCGCACGGTGAAGGTTCATCGGAAAACGCTTCCCGCGCCGACTCGTGACCGCTATTTCCGGCTCAATCTGCGCTGGAGTCAACACCGGCGCTGCCGTGGGTGGCGTGGGCGCGTGCGGGGACGTTGCGATACCTCAATCACCACAATAACTGGTATCGATACCAATAATTACAAACAGTGTAACACGGTATTATCGAGCGTCAAGAATCGACATTTTTAGTATCGATACATTATTACCATATATTCAATATCGATTGTGGAAATAATTTCACAAATTAAAATGATTTCTTTACGATATCTGATAACAACAGAACAAAATCGATGTCGACAATTCCGAATGTCAATACTCTATTTTAGACATAAAAAATGTATCGATACATTATTTAATATGGATACTAACAAAAGAAAAATACTAAGAGATGAATCTGTTGTTGTCGAACCACAAATATTGATACTTATGAATCGAGTGTACATTTGCGATTTCTAAAAAAAAAAATAGGCATTCTACAATATATTCTAATTCCTTCCAATATTCATTTTTCATTGATTTGCCATATTGGCATATTTAACCTTTACAAGTCAGAAATTTTAAATTTTACTAATTGTTATAAATGTAAATTTAAATATAACTATTAATTTTACTAATAAGAAAGCAGTCCTCGGTATACGTGACAAAATGCTTGTGAGAATATGTACGAACACACTTGAAATAATATGATTCAAACAATCGTCATATGACGTACCAGTTATGTTCTTTTTTTCCATCCTGATACTGCAAAATCGGTATCAATTCCTCTACATTGACGATTCAACAAAATCCTGAGGCTACCGAGATGAAACTTATCGGCGCACGATTCAAACCCGTACTTAAACTGAAATTTTGGTATCGATACTTCCACATCATCAATTCATCAGTGTAAATTTCGGTCCAGGAACTGTCAGAATCAAAGAAATCGACATTATGAGTATCGAGTGCATCGCAGCGTCCCTACATGCGCGTGGCGTGGCGTGGCGTGGCGTGGTGAGGCGAGGCGTGCGCGAGGGACGAGCCGAGCGAAGTCGCGGTCGGGGCGCGCCTGCGGGACCAATCACGGGCGCCGACTCGCCCGTCGGCTGGGGAAGCAAGCAAACGGATCATTGGAGGGGAAGACAACTCAAATATTATGCTGCAGGTTGTGCCAGTGCTGGTAACATCTGAAAAATGAAACACCAGTTATGAACGAACAAAAAAACGAAAACAAAAGTGAAATAAAGAGAAAAAAAAACGGAGTCTTGAAACAAGTTGCGAGGCGGGGGAGCCTGGCAGGAAGAGTGTCGGAGCGGGTTGAGGGTGGCGGGGGTTGGGAGCGTGGGGAGGGGGCGGGGGGGGCGTGACGGGTACGAAGTAAAGGGAAAACAGAACAGCATAATGCCGAGACTAGGCTAGTCTCGAAGAGCTTATATATAAAATGCTAATAAGAAAGGAGGTTATACGGCACAAACAAAATGTTATCCACCTGTTTCTGAGCCAACGCTTGCATTTGCTGAAACATTTGCCTTTCTTCTTCCTTGCCTAAAACAGAATAGGGCAGCGTTCAGAAACACACAAGTCCAGCACTTTCTGGGTTCTGGGAGAAAAGGGCGCGGTGTCCCTTGGGGAGGGGAAGACAGAGCCGCGCGTCTGGGTGGGGGTGGGGAAGGAGCAGGAGAGTGCGGTTGGGGGACGGGAGCGAGGCGGGTGGCAGGGGGCGGCGCGTGGCCAGCATGAAACTCTAATTGGTTCACATTTAACACAACTGGGAGGGCGGCCTCTCCGGCGCGGCGCTTGGTCGGGCAGTCGGACGTGCCATGAAGCGTGGTGACAGTGGGGGTGGGAGAAGAACGGAGAGAGGGGACCGGGGAAGAAAGAGGTGGGGAGACAGTGATGGGAATGTATGGTGGGAAGTGGGGACAGGGAGAAAGGGGAGGGGAGGAACGGAGAGAGGAGAAGGGACAAAAAAAGTTGTGGGGAGAGAGAGGCGGGGAGGTAGGGGGAGGAGTGGGGACAGGGAGGGACGTGCGGAATGGAAGGGGCGGGGAGGGAGGGGAGGAATGGGATGGAAGGGGCAGAGAGGAAGATGCGGGGTCGGGAGGCGGGGCGGGGAGTGATGGGGAGATATGGCAGAGAGAGTGGGCGGATGGGGGGAGAGGGGGAAGGGGCGGAGGGGGTGAGGAAACGGGGAAGAGTGGCGAGGTGTGGATCGGGGAGAGGAGGTGGGAAGGTGGTGAGAGGGGCCGACGACTGTGGGTGTACAGGCGGCGAGGATCGAGGTGCAAGCGGGGCGTGGCGAGAAGTAGGGCTGGGTATGATAGAACGGGATGGCACAGTGCGGAACGTGGCGGGGCAGGGTGAAGCTTGACGGTGTAGGGTGGAGCGGGGCGGGGCAGCGCAGAGCAGAGTGGTTCAGAGCTGGGCGGAGCGGGGTGGGGCAGACCGAGAACTACATTCCGGGATAGAACTGGGCATGGTAAAACTGTGGGTGGGGGGCAGCGGATTGGAGTGGAGCTACGCGAGGATGGGCAGGTGAGCGTTGATGTGGAGCTGAGCTGGACTGGGTGAAGCTGGAAAGAGTGGGACAGAACAGAGCTGAGTGGTGAGAGAGGGTAGTGGCGAGGCATGTCGCGTACGGGTGGGCAAACCGTCTACAGCGGAGAGAGAAAGAAGGCCGGGCTAAGCAGGGCCTGGGGGAGCTGGCCGGGACGGAACGGACGGCGTGGGGCTAAGAGAAAGCGCGGGGCGGGGTTTATCGAGGCGAATCGGAGTTGTCCAGAGCTGGGCGGGGAGGAGCCAGTCGGAGTGGAGTGAAACAGCGAGCATGGGCGTGGGGAGGGAAACGAGGGTGTTTTTGTAATTCATTAACGAGCGTCTCGCTGGCTCCCTCGGGGCGGCGGCCGCGAGCGCACGTGCCTTCCGTCGCCGAGAGGCCGGCCCGTTGCAGCGTCCCATGTCGCGCTCTCGCTGCGGCCGCCGCCAAAGAGAGGCGCTTAAACGTGCAAACTCATGGCTGATGAGAGGATTACTGGGTGAACGCGGGATTAACAGAAACAGTGTGATGTGTGGACAGTTGTCGGCTTAAGGCGCCTGAAATGATGTTTCTTCTGTTTCGTATTTCCTATGGAGTGACTGTACAGGACGTGCGCTTAAATATGATAATTCATGACTGATGAGAGGATTACTGGATGAACGCGGGATTAGGAGGAGCAGTATGGCGTGTGAACAGTCGTGTCGTTGAGGCGCCTAAAATGATGTTTCTTCTGTTTCGTATTTCCTATCGAGTGACTGCACAGGACGTGCGTTTAAACATGATAAATCATGACTGATGAGAGGATTACTGGGTGAACGCGGGATTAGGAGGAGCAGTATGGCGTGTGAACAGTCGTGTTGTTCAGGCGCCTGAAATGATGTTTCTTCTGTTTCGTATTTCCCATCGAGTGACTGCACAGGACGTGCGCTTCAACGTGCTAACTCATGACTGATGAGAGACATAAACGCGGGATTAACAGGGACAGTTTTGCGTGAGAACAGTGGTGTATTTTGTGACGTCTGAAATGATGTTTTTTCTGTTTCGTATTTCCCAACGAGTGACTGCACAGGACGTGCGCTTCAACGTGCTAACTCATGACTGATGAGAGACATAAACGCGGGATTAACAGGGACAGTTTTGCGTGAGAACAGTGGTGTATTTTGTGACGTCTGAAATGATGTTTTTTCTGTTTCGTATTTCCCAACGAGTGACTGCACAGGACGTGCGCTTTAACGTGCTAACTCATGACTAATGATGGGATTATGGTATGAAAGCGGAAGTAACAGGGACTATGTGGCGTGTGGACAGTTGAGGTGTTGAGACACCCGAAATGATGTTCCTTCGATTTTGTGAAGGATAACAGGACAGGTCTCTCATTAATTTATTTATGTACGATTGATTAGGATTTTCAGACTTACAGCAATCCAAGTCAATGGCAGACAGTTACCATTAAACATACATTTTGTAAGTGGTATACATTTAGTCAGTGGTGTCAGTACAATAAGCAACAACTCCAAGGAATTGTAGAAAGAATCCTGAATACTCTGAACTGGAAAGTATGTGAGGTTCAGCAGGTCGGTAGGAGGAGTGTGCTGGAGGATTTATGTACAGTAATGACTACGTGAATGCCTAACATTTACATTATATTATTTACAAAATATAAAGGTTGGGAATTTAATTTATTTATTAAAGGGGTAAATAACAATTTGCAACTTAGAATAATTAGCATCTTCTTAGAAGCAGAAATTAAGGCGATGTTCCACAATTTTAATTTCAATTTCAGAATAAATCTCCGGTGACAAAGTCACACTACTTGTCACTCTTTAATCTTTGATTCGCGGGTATTTTAACTCATTCATAAACAACACTACCTCTTCGGAACTCCGAATTGCCCAACCTCTCTACAATGACAGTTTTGCTCTAGCTTTCAAACTTCGAACTAAATGAAAATTCTGAATTTGCCGGTCCCTCGAGAAGACGAATGATAAATCTAGTTTTTGTTCCCAACAGTGATTTATGGGACCTGGCGGGGAAGAATTTCAATTGAATTACGTCTGGTTGGGTGGATACTGAGTTTCAACACAGTAAAGGATCTCTGTACGTAAAGTTATTTGCGCTGAAGGCAGGTCATGGGATGACAAAGTTATCGTAATGAAATTGTTTCATAACCCTTCTTTTCAGGGTATATTATAGAAGTGAGTTTTCATTGATCATAATAATTAATTTTCAGTTATAATATCCAACAACAAATAAACAGTTTGCACGTCAATATACGATTTAGAAAACGAATAACGCATTGAACTAAGATAATTCCTCTCAAATAGGTTTCTGGATAATATTTCTCAATAATTTTTGGAATTACCTTATTTTAAAATTTTATGACTGATATAAACAAGGCTTTCACTAATGAGATTCTAAAAATTTCTCAACATCCACATCAATGACAGCCACACACCAGCGGAGAATGAGTTGTCTTCCAATTAGGAACAACATGTCGCAAACGATTGATAGATTAGTCACAGGGGCGGGTCCAGCCGATCTTTTTTTTTGGGGGGGGGGGCATCAAATTTTTTGTTAAAAAATAAACTTATCTGTTATTATATTGTAAAGTTTCTTAGTATAAATATTTTACTATACAATCTTATTTTTAAATAATCACATAATTCTAACATAAATATTTAAATCAATTTGGTCAAATAAAGGAAGGTAACAAACGAAATCTCTAGCCCTTTTGTGTGTGTGGAGGGGAAGCATGACCCCCCATGCTCCCCCCGTGGATCTGATTAGTGATTCCGAGCGTGTCAACTGATAAGGTCATTAGTTCCATAATTGTAGTGCATCTGTTTTTCCTTAGGAGGTGGTGATGATCTTCCCTGCTGGATGGTGAGATCCGGCGCCGACCTCCCTGTCGGCTAGCGGTGTTTTCTCTAACCAGGTCCCACTACCGGGACACTGCCCCAGCAGTGACCAGCTCTTATGTTCCCGACCAGTCTCCCGGCTTGTGTGGTAGTTTAGTGCATGTAAGAGTGTGTAAGTAAGGGGTGCGGACAGGGTAAGGAAGAGGAAGAAACGATCGCGCGCGGTCAGTGGTCTCTGGCATTCGTCTATTGCTGATTGGAGAAACCACGAAAAACTACCGATCAGAGCAGCCGGCCGGCTGTTACAATTCTCTTCCAAACAACTCTTTTAGGCTTGATCTTTTACAGGCCATCTACAACATGGGACGTCCGGCTTTAATTCTCATCCCAAGAAAGGCGCACGAAAGATTTGTTCGCCCATAAAATTCCACGGCTGCGCTCGGGTTTTAAGCCATGATCTTGTAACCATAAAACTGTCCGATACGCAAACCATTACACCACCGATTCCTGTAAACCACACTGTATTCTTCCGATTCTTTAGGCACGTCGTGAACACGAAGTTGTTCCGATTCTTTAGGCACGTCCTGTATCTACGAGCGGGGTAGCATCGCTTCGACCAGATTCCACTAGGAGCGTTCCCCGGGGCGATCGCAATCTACACGGCCGCTTGCGGCAGAACAGACGGGCGAGGGGGAGGGGAGGGGGCTTGATTTCGCGCCCCAGCGCGACCCCTTGGGCCGGAAGTGACGACGAGACAATGGGGGTCTTGGTTTCGCGTCGCTCTTGAAAGAAACGCTTGTCGCGTCTGGAATCCGCTAGCCCCCGGAATGCTGCGAGCTGGAGAGCAGAAAAGGACTCGAGCGCGGGTTTCTAAAAAGAATGTCTACAATGCTGGACGGGAGTAAAAAATTTAATTACTCGTGCATTGTTTTAGATTTATAATTAAACGATGCGTAAATACACTTACAAACAAGGAAGAGTGGTGTTGAGATTCATGATTGGATGTGAATGAACGCGCTAAATTATTTCAATTCATTTGCAAAATAACCAGCGTAATAGGTGAGGTTTTTTATTGACGGTGCAATCGAATGTTCGTTGCACATGTTATAACATGTTGTGGCGCATTACCTGCTTCTCGAATGACGTAATCAACCAAGTAAATTATATCATAAATTATTACAGAAAAATGGCATTGAGAGAATGGTATTAATCAATAGTCCATCAATGAAATTAGTTCGCAAATAAAACATTTAACTTATAAAACAGCAATCACTGAAAAACTGATTCTTTACTCTTACGTAAACGAAAGCTATTATGTAATTTGACACAATTACGAGTACAAGGGCAAAAAATGTCTATAATGAATTTCCTCTTTGTCTATCTTTCTGAGTTTTCAAGTAGGCATAAATATTTTACAAAAAAGTTAATTTGTTTGAACTGTGACCTACAACTGTCTTATAGGTTCCAAGGAAAAAGGTGTTGAAGGGCATTCGCGTGTATTCCATATCAGAGTTTAGGTTTCTGAAATATTCACAAAACATCAGGTCTAAGGAGCAGACTGTAACAGCAGGCACTCACTTCTGGGGAGCGAGAAGTTCTATATAAAAACATAAATTTTGCAAGAAACGATTGTGTCTCTCTACTGCTTCGAAAAGAGAGAAGTCAACTTGGGGAAAAAAAAGAAACGAAACCGGAGGAGCAGAATGCCGCCAAGGCACTGAAGAAACATTTGTTGTTGAAAGGGGACGCAGAAGTGGAGAGGGAGGTGGAGGGGAGGGAAGATCATGGGTTCCGATGGCCCGGCGAGCGCGGGGGAGGCCACTGCAGAGTGCTTCGGGGGTCGAAGGGGGCGCGTAAAGGCCACGGCGCAAGGGGAGGGCGAGAGGGAGTTCACTTGCAGGTGGTGAGAGAGAAAGAGTGACCCGCGCCGAGAGTGGACAGAAATAGCGGCTAGAGGGACCACGGCGAAAGGTGAGGGCGATCGTTGCATGTGGTACGCTAAGGGCATAAAAGAAAGGTAGGGCTAGAGTTGGTGGGAGAGAGAAAGGAACAGAGAAAGAAGAGACAAAGGAGAAGAGAGAAACAAGAGACACAGGGAACAAAGTAACAGAAGAAGGCGAACAGACAAAGTGACAGAGGGGAACAGAAAAGGAGAGAGATGCAGAGAAAAAGAGAGACATACAGAGAAAGAGAGAAAAATACAGAAAAGGAGAGAAAACAGAGGAGAGAGAAACAGAGGGAGAGAGAATCAAAAGAAGAGAGAGAAAACCGGATAAAGAGTGGGCAAATAACATAAATGGAGAGCGGGTCAGAGGAATAGAGAGCGGGTCAGAGGAATAGAGAGCGGGTCAGAGGAATAGAGAGCGGGTCAGAGGAATAGAGAGCGGGGTAGAGGAATAGAGAGCGGGGCAGAGGAATGAAGAGCGGGACAGAGGAATGAAGAGCGGGACAGAGGAATGGAGAGCGGGACAGAGGAATGGAGAGCGGGACAGAGGAATGGAGAGCGGGACAGAGGAATGGAGAGCGGGACAGAGGAATGGAGAGCGGGACAGAGGAATGGAGAGCGGGACAGAGGAATGGAGAGCGGGACAGAGGAATAGAGAGTGGGACAGAGGAATAGAGAGAGTGACAAGAAGAGAGAGGCAAAGAGAGAATAAAACAGAAGAGAGAGTGACAGAGGAAGAGATAGAAGAGAAGAGCGGGACAGAGGGACCGTTTAACGGAGGAAGAGGGAGATGTATAGTTAGGGAGAGAGAGTGAGAGTGAGAGTGGGAGGGGCGGGAGCGCGGTCGCGGGCGAGGGCCGGGCGCAAGCGCAAGCGGCGCGGCCGCCCTGGGGGCTCACTCACCGACGCCCTTGTTCTGCAGCATCTCCAGCAGCTTCTTGATGCTCTCATCGCGCGCAGCCAGAGTCTGCTTCTGCGTTTCGATGCGCAGCTCCAGCTCCTGCGCACGCACAAGATCAAAGTCATTTCCCCTTGCGTTGCTATTGCTCTCTACTGCTTTGGCTAAGAACAAATCAATTTTGACCCATCTTCAAAATTATGAAAAAAGACGTTAGTGCTTATAGGCACTAAAAGTTGTAATTTTGATGTAAAACACACGTTATTAGATTTATAAAGTACATGTTTATTTTTTATTTATGCAGTGAAGTACGTAAACGGTTATGGTAATGAATATACTGTAAGCATCTTGGGTTATTGGTTTTTGTCGTCAGCAACACTCTCCAATCCACTCACCTCCCACAGTTTTCAGTTTGGCTGTCTCGTTTGTGTGTGAAAATTGTTTCCAGTTCAGAAAAGGGCACGCGGAGTTTGAGTGATAGATTTAGTGTTACGCTAATAGTCTGTTATTTGAAACTATCATGAGAGGAAAGTCTAATGAGTTGAAATAATTGTCATATAAAGTAATAATTGTTATAATATTAATATATGATAGAGTAGTACAGTACAAGACGAGGATGCAAAAATCATACTTTTATTATTATTATTATTATTATTATTATTATTATTATTATTATTATTAATTATCCTTTTATTTTCTCATTCTATTGGTACATTTGAATGAATTATTGTACAGATATATAAAATCAAAGCACAATACATCTATTAAAAAAAAATTATAACACATTATTTCCCATGATTTTCCGCACTACCCTTGTTGAAATAACAACTGCCTTCTGCATGAGTTTGTACAGGTCTTCATTCAAGCCCAGTTGCTTACGTCCCCACATTAGACTCCTAGGGATGACTCCGATGCTTGACACAATTATAGGGATAATGTTGACTCGTTTTTATAATTATATTTTTTATTTTTATATTATATTGTATTATATTATTATATATTATATTATATTATAATTATTATTATTGAAATGGTTGTATTTCTTCCTGTTGATCCTAGTCTATTGTTGCAGATAGATGGCTCGTTTCATGTAGTTTTGGACCATATAGTATCAATCTTACGAGGATACCAACATAATTTACTCTGAAACGATGAAGTCTTTTTTTTTTTTTTTTTTTGGAAAATTTTGAGCATGTTCTAGAGACTTCATATGAAGTACCCCCCCCCAAAAAAAATATCGGGTTCAAATGCAAGTGGCCGCAACATCAGCCAGATCAATTGGGAAATGTAAATTTTTGGAGAAAATCGACTGAGCGGTGTAACCGCTAGCGTTGTTTACATACGGACGAAAACAGATGAACGGACGGACAGACAGACGTCTTGCCATCATTGAAGTTTTCGTTATTAAGGACGCACAAAACATGGATTCCGGCTACACCACGTGTTCGAAGACTTTCCCTCTAAATTTAGCAACTAGATTTATCCACTTTTTCGTTACCAGAGTCTGACAATAAGTGTTTTTCTGCCAAAAAAATCGCCGTTTTCCCCCGCAGCATTAGATAACTTTGTCTTTTAAGAAGTATTTTCTTAAGAGCGAGAAAGTAAAAAGGTTCTTTCGAAGCATGCATACGTGCTAAAAGTTCAATTTTTATCACAAGTGTTATAACTGAGACGATGCTGAAGTTTTGAGGCAAATCTGTGAATGCAAAACAAAATACTTTCGTCTGACTGTATCAGCTACTGCTGACAGTGTATCATTAAGTAATATGTATACTTGAATTAAAATAAAGTGAAAGTCAGTAAGGCTGTCTATAAATAGTCTATGACATACGTAGTTAAAGTGATTTTATTTCGCTCGTTCGACTTAGCCTGTCGGCCTCGTGTCGCAACATTTGCTACTCGCAAAATAAAATATGAATTTTACCACTCATATCGTAGATAACTATTTTGTTGATAACAATCTTTCATTAATAAAATATCATTCTTTATATAATTCGTACCAAAAATTATTCCAGAAAATTAATGTTTACGAAAACTGTAATTTTCATGTCCCTTAATATATAAACAACACAGGAGATAATCTGTATCTGCTGGGATCTCTTGAAAGAATTTTATATAACTGACAGTAAAATATTGCTTTCAAAATTTGATTTCTGTGAATGTCTACCCGTGTATTGTTCTTATTTGGTATTTTCTGCGACAGAAGATAATAATTTGGGTGTTGTTTTTTCCTAGGCGCAAACTTGAATGCAACCGGCTCCGCATTTTTAGAATGGATGTTTTGTCCTTTAGTACGCCACCCAGCGCGTAACAGAAACACAAGATTCAATTTGCATAACAAAAACCGTATATGTATTCCTGACCACAAGTTCCTAAAAAAATACGCATTGCTGTCAGGAGCGTAAAAGCGTGAAACAAAGAGTAATATATAATTTTAATATCTACATTTTATATTGTTTTCTTTTCTTCGGGATTTGTTTTTAGAGAGAAGAATCTCACAGATTTGTTCGCAAAGTATTTGTATGAAAGCTGTTAAAAAAACTACGTTTAACGTGATGAAAAAAAATTCGTTTTTAATTTTCTTTCTTTTACATTCCAGAGGACGCTTTCCACTTTAATTATAGAGTTAAAGTTTCAGTGTACACATCATACGTTTAAATATTTAAATATATTTTGACCACAGAAAAGCGAATCAACATTCATGTGTATCATGAGAAATTAAGTATCATTAGTAGGGAGCGGAATTTAACGAAATGTCATTTTTATTCTTTTCACTTTAGAACAGTGCGGTTTAGTTTAGATATTCATTTTATGTTATGACAAAAGAAAGTGACTCATTTTTATGGGTCATTATTTTGCATTTTTGTCGATTTCGACTAATAAGTCATTTTTTTACCTTTTCCCGTCATTTTTAATGCATTTTTTGCTGATTTCATCGATTTTAATGTCATTTTTAATGGTACATGCTTCAAATAATATTTACGAGATGCAACAAATGTTCTTCACAGAATTTCTCAGTAGCCTATTCGATTTGTTGACTCAGATACTGTTTTGACAGCCGTTGTAATTATGTAATTCTTGTGACGTATGTCAACGCCTTTGTCGGTTCGGCCGATTTAGGGATAACTAAAGACAGATTTTCTGGTAAAGAACAATCCAAACCAAAAGTTTGAAAGCTGAATTCACTCGAACGAATGGAAGAAGCCTCGATTACATCAGTAACGTATCCAACACCTTGAGTTGTTCATTCGAACTGTTTTTGATAATATTTTTTAGGTCATTTTTCTTTGATTTTTGGGAATTTTTAAAGAATTTTGAGAGCATTTTATTGATCACTTTTGGCGATGTTTTAGGTCATCAAAATCCGCCCCCTAATTATTAGCATAGACTTTATACAATAACTTAAGGATAGAGATAAGGAAATAGAATTCATTCAATAAGGAAAGAGAATTCATTTTTGATGAAAGTTTATTTTCAAATATTCGTATTCTATGAATGCAATAGGCCAAAGAATTATGTAATTCACACTCATCCTATCTCAATTTTTCAGTATCTCTTTCAGGTGTTAGGAGTATACTCGTATTGCAATAATAATTTAATGTATTTAATTCTAGTGCTACAGCATACCTGTTCCTTACGAATGGTCTCACATGATTAACCAAGCAAACTACATGGTGCCAGATGCATGATCTTAGGACGAGTTGTTTTTAACACATGCATTTTCTAATAAGCACCAATATTTTAAGAAATGCAATGTATCATGAATAATGTTCTCTTCGTAATTTAGAAATAACTAATTATAATTTATAATAATTACATATAATATGCATGTCTCTAAGTTGATGAAATTACAATAAGACTTACAAGAAACAAAGTGTAGGTGTAAAAACACTTCAAAAAGTTTTAAAATGAAAAAAAGCATATTGATCTGTTGCTTATAATCGGAAACATTATCATGAAATAAGCTGGTAGAATTAACATGTAAAAATATTTATTATATAATTTCTGAACAAAATTAAAAGGAAATGAAGTAGAGAAGTAAAATTCTTTCGTAATGTTCCTCTTCGTAAGTTAAATCGTCTGAGATTTTCCACAATGCCATATTTATTAGCAAACATGTAGAAGCACGATATTAATTTTGTACTGAACGTAATTAAAATAAAACGAAAACATCACTGAAAAATTGACAAAAAATGAAGAAATCGTTTAGACCCTCGTGACCAGGGAATATAGGTAATAAAGCATGAAAGATGAATGATGAAAAGCATAATATTATGAAAATGGGACTGATTAAATGGCATTTACTTGTTTGTATACAGATGAAAATTTCTTGGTAGCCCTACGTCCAAATCACTCGAATAATAATAGATTTATGATCGAGGCCTTTCTCCCATTAACGACTGCCCTAAAACAGAACCTTTAACATAGGAACAGCTCTTCGATGATCCTCGAAAGATCATTTGTGCACCAAAAAAAGTAGTTTGTCCCTCTGTTGGAGGAATCTGGACGTTGCGATCAACAGCGTGACTCCGGTCAAACAAATATGCAGCAAAGAAAAGAATGAATTTATTGTGTGACTCGACCCAAAGAAAGTCGTTGCTCCAACTCTCCAGAGAAGCGTATGACACTGAAACTGGCACATTGCGCCAGGAGGTCCAAAACGAAGATCCGTAGAAGTAAGCAAGAAACAAAACGCAAACCGCACCAGTTATTTGGAACACGATCTGCCTGTAGCTAGATTGCTGCATCTAATGCCATCACCCGGGCTTCTTGGGATTTAACAATAACTTCTGGACCTCGATAAAACAGAATGGCCGACGGGAGTCGGATAAATTTGAAAAACTCCATGGTTTTTTTAAATTAAAAGGGATGTGAATGGGCCAGAGATCTTGATGTTGGAAGACACAATTTTCAGTTTTTCGAGTTGAGAATAGCACAACCCCTTCTGATCAATCTAATGACCTTTGATAATATCTAAGACTGTTTGTTTCCTTCTATTGATATGCAGTCGCAGTCAAATATGAATATGACTGGATCTCAAAACTGAATTGTGTTGACTTGTGATTACCTGGCGCTAAATATTTTACGCACAGTTCTTCTCAAATGAGTGGCTGTAGTGCGATACGAATTTGCTTACGTGTGAAAACTGAAATACAATAACCGTGTATACGTAAAAAAACAGAAATGCTTAGTTATTGCATTCCATATATCATGGCGAATGTAAGATCCCATTACCTCGAGAGAAGTAAAATGTGTAAATAATAATACTCGTACACGGTAGGAAATTACTCTCCGCAGCTACAGCAGGCGAATTTAAAGCGATGGTAGAATTTTATAATTTGTACTAGTTAACAAAAAATGTACCTGTAAAAATGTATGAGATTTGGTACTCCCCACGCTTTCTTTGCAAAACTATCCTTATATTTTCTCTCCACTTATTGTTTCTCATATAAGACAAGGTCTGCATGTAGCGGGTGCGCGAATTATTCTAACGGTCTCATTAGATGTTAAGACGAAAAATTGAAATTTTGTGTAGGCTATCACTTCTCAGGAGAGATAAGACAATTAGAACTATATCCCGTATGCGTCTTCCAGACAATTTATGGTGCAGTCAATTATCCCCGTTTATTTCTCTGATAACTATCTCACATTATCTTCAGAGTGTTCAGTCGTCACTAGTTCATTCCCACATGCCAACCATGCAATGCAATGTACAAAACTAATGGCACGGAAGGAACTGAATACCACGACTGGTCTCTTATCTTCGTTGCAACGATATTTGAGGAAAAATTCTTAATGCCGACCCTGGTATCAAATATAAGGATAAATCTTGTTCCTCTATGTAGTACCTTTCTTTCTCTAACATGTTGTGTAGTCAGAATCCATTTTTGTGGGTCCTTGATACCGAAAAATTAATTGATGGCAAAACGTCATCTGTTCGTCCGTTCATCTGAACAATGCTAGCGGCTTATTAAGCAGAATTTTCACCAAAATTGATATTCCTCAATCGATCTGTCTGATTTCGCGACCCCTTGAATTTGGAAGGGATATTTTGATGTACTTGAAATGAAGCCTCATCAACATTTTCAAAATTTTCAAAAAAATGTTTGCAAATTTTTCTTTACATTTTTGCCTCTGAGAGAGCAAAACACGAATAAAAATGGCGAAGGTCGTATATTCATTGCACTCTCGTAAATTTTAAAAATTGCAAAAGTTCAATAATTTTGCATTTTCCTATAACTTCCATAACACAGATACAATTTTTTAACGTTAATGAAATCTGTTCATCAAAAACAGATCTAATCTTCAGATAAGATCATGTTCCATTTTTCGAAGATATGAGTAGTTTTGCATAATTTTGCGTTAAATATAGTGAGAAATTTTGAAACAATTTAAACAAATATTTTCTCATAAACTGCTCACATTTTTTTTTTCAATA
>BLKR01000313.1:465000-515000 GCA_011170035.1 Teleogryllus occipitalis | reverse complement strand
GTATGATGTTATTAAACACAATAAAAAGAGAAAAACGAAGAAAATGCAACCTGGAAGAAAAAAGGAAGTGCTTAACAGACTCTTAATTGCATCTAACCCATTGATTTCGCAAGTGGAATAGAGAAAAATTATCACAAAGGCATTGAATCTAGAAGTTACACCAATGTCAATGGCTGGTTAACCAAGTTTACGGCAAGTACAAATTCACTACTTGAAGAAAAGTCACATGACGAAAGTTCCGACTCTGAGGTTACTTAAATAAGTCATTGTTTAATTATAAAACGTGTTTTTATTTCCAAAAATTCAAAAAGAAACGCTTAAAAATACTTTTTGCCCAATTTTCCTCTTTCTGGCCCCACTGTGCGTCATCCACCGACAGGCGACAAATCGGGAGCAGTCCGACGTGGTCTCCGCCACTTCCGGCGCCCAAGCATCGGCTACAGTGTCTGCTTCGGCAGTCGTACCGCCCCGCGCCGCCGGGCCGTTCGCCCGTTTCTTTCCATCGTGCGCCCGGCAAAGGTGGCTCAGGGACTCCTCCCCGCGGAACGGGCAACGGACCGCGCGATCTTTCCTTCGTCTTCCTTGTCCTACCCGCACCCCTTACTAATACACCTTTACACTTACGAGCACTACACTACCACATATGCCGGAAGACCAGTCGGGAGCTTAGAGCTTGTCGCGGCTGGAGCGGTTCCCCGCTGGTGGGAGATACCTGGTTAGAGAAAACCCTGCTAGCCTACGGTAGGTCTGACCATCCAGCGGGGGAAGACCACCGTCACCTCCCGAACAAAAACACGCACTATACTTACGGGACTAATGACCATAGTAGTTGACGCGCCTGGACTCATTAACAATCAATCAATTAATCAATCAATCCAGCCACCCACGACTAGTGACGTAAATGATTTTCAGTTCTACCCAACTGATAAATAACAGTCCACAATGACACACGAATTACAAATTCCAAAATTGTCTCAAAATGTTCTAAGATGTAAGGCGAAATGACTTCAATAAAATTAAAATCGTTGATTGAATTATTCACCAATTTCTACAATTCCACGTTGGATTTTCATAGTTTATCTCTGCTGGGTTGTTCGTTAGAATATGTGCTGATTCGACTCGAGTGGATTTAAAAAGGTTAAAAAGAACGAAAAAATACGTTTTTTAACCATCTTCATAGTGTCGTCAAGGAACATAACTCAAACTGGTTATAAAGAGGATGCCTGATGAGTATCTACGAAACAAGCTGATTTTCCGGGGTGGAATCAGTGGTTCAACCAGCAGTTAAATCAACTGCTCAATTCAGAATGAGGAGTTTATGAAGAACTATGGGTACAATAACAAACACTCTTTTGAATAATTGGCTTTCAGTACTCTTCTGAATTATACGTTTGTCATACTTCTTTTCTTCAATTTCCTTCGAATTGTGTGAGAGGTTCTTTTCTGTTTTGGACACTGATTTTTGCTCATTTGTTGTTGAGACGATAAAGATGGTCCTCTCCTTAATGTTTATTTACAATTAATATTAATTATTATTGCAAATGGTGTTTGACTGTTCAAAGGATCTTAGGAGATTTATTAATTGCACTCGGGAATATTTCTTGACTAAGACGTATTCAATAAATATCTTCGTATAGCTCACCTCTCGTCTCATTGCTTATTTCTAAGTGAAAGTCTTCGATTAGCCGCTTAATTAATCTTTATTTCTTTTCTTCACCGGCTGTGAAAAAAATTGGCAATGTGATATATAGATATATTTTATGTAATACCGGTTTCAGCTTTTCAATAAAAGGCAACGTCTGCTTTAAACGGTATATCCCTTCCCATGACGTCAATCGCGGCTCTTTCGAGTGACTGACAGGAAGTAAAGCAGACATACACACGGAGGGCAGGGAATCAGAACGCTGAAAAAGTATAAAAATAAAATTTCTATTCATGAAGAGGTATCATCCTTCGATACAACGTTCCAACTCATGAAATATTGAGTAGGAGAAAGACACAGATTGAGTTGCCAAGATAAAATTAAAAGTGAAATGAACTTAAGGGTAGAGTAAATTTCAACACTTAAGATTGCTCCATGAGAGCACAAGAAGAGTGTAAGTAGGATTCACAAGAGAATGCTTTATGTTATCAAAAAATAGCAGTATAATGTGTCCGAAATGCAGTATAAAATGACAGTATAAAGTGCCCAAGATTAGAAACTGAGGACAACGATGAAGCTGGGCTACACTCTATAAAAAAGACCAATGAAAACTACAGGGTTGAACTGCACTATCAGAAAATATCACATTGTACAAACTAAAAACAATTTAAACATACAATGTAGGATTTCACGGCTGGTTTCCTTAGTATTCGATATTATATGACAAGCCCAAGAAACATCGAATATATATAAATAAAAATGAATCGCTGAAATGTATGTAAGCGCATAATTTTCGAACGTCTTCACCAAATTGGATATTTCCTTTTCTTTTTGGTGTTCGTTATTGTCATTACATTAAGGTTTGTGTAAAAGATTTTTTTTAATCGAACAGAAAATTTTAAAAAATCTCATTATATGAAACGTGAGAGAGTGAATGAGACAAAAGACTGTGAGAGATCTTCAATATATTTAAAAATGATTAAAATTGGAAAAGGGAGCGGAGAGAAGAGAGAGGGCAAAAGAGGGAGGAAAAAAGAGATAAGAAAGAGAAGAAAAGAGAGAGAGCGAAATAGAGGGGGAAAGATAGAGAGATGGAAAGAAAGAAAAAAGAGAAAGATAAATACGGTAAAAGTGAGAGGAAAGAAAAGAGAGGGAAACGTTAGGGAGAAAGGGAGGGGGAAAGTGAGAAAAGGAAATAGAGAGAGAAAAGGAAAGAGAGGAAAATAGAGAGAGAATGAAAAGAAGTGAGAGGGGGGAAAGAGAAAGGAAGAAAGAGACGGGGAAGTCAGGGGGAAAGGGGGAGAGGGAGAAAAAAGGGAAAGAGGGAGGGAACGAGAGAGGGGGAAAGAAGGAGGAAGTGAGAAGAGGGAGGAAATATAAGATGATTTAAAAAAATAAGGTATTCTGTCATGGCTTCGTTTAGAGCTTCTACTGAACCGATTGTTGTATTTTTTCTTTTAAATGAAAGAATATGATCCCTAGATGTGTTATCAGATATTGTTTGTGTTGATTCACCAACATTTACGGTGTAAATTAATTAATTAAATCATTCTTAAATAGTACGCTTACCAATAGTCAATTGTTTTCTCCCCAAAGGGTGGCTGTTTTAAAATTGATATACATGAGTCGATAGATGTGAGTCCCCGCCGCTTCATGGTGGCGCTGCTTGATGTTTTGTTTTGATTGTTGAGATTTGTTCACAATTCGTCAAGTTTTTGTTTCAGTGTAATAATTGCATTGTGGTGATGACAGTTTGCATGTATTTCCTTTAATAGTGTATTTTGTAGAGAACATTCGGACAGTGGGTTTTGTTCGGTTGTACTGAAGTAGTGAAGTTGTTCACAGGTTATGTCGAATTCCGAATCTTTCCCCATGCGCCCCAAAAGACGCAAACGTAGTACATTGACTGGGAGCAGGAAAAGAGAAAGTCAGCGTATGTGTCGTGATAGTCAGGTCATTTCGTTTTCTGTTCGGTCATTGTCTATGAAATGTCAGTTTTGTTCTACTTTGTACTTCCCATGTGAGAGAAATTCTGTAAACGAGTTTACTCTGTGTTGCTTAAATGAGATTAAAAGTTTATCTTCGAGCAATATGCCAGAAGAAATCAAACAGTTGTTTATAGGAGATTATGACACATCAAAAAACCTTAGATATAATATCCGTCAGTATAATAGTGGTCTTTCTTTTGTGTCATTTGGTGTATTATTGCAATATGTGTCATATTGCATTGCCACCTGGTCATGGGCCATACGTGTTCAAAATTTTGGGAACTCATCACAGAATATTTTCGTTATACCCTGAAGATTCAAACAATGCAACATATTGTGAACATTAATCTGGGCACAATATTTTACATTTATCTCAGATCACACCGTCAAATTTTGACGGGTTCTCACTAGTATAGGATGAAAATACAGAGGCAAAGAGAGAGAAAAAGAGATAAGTAAAAGTGAGTTAAAAAGAGAGGGGAAAAGAGAACGGGGAAAATTAGAGAAAAAGAGAAGTGGGAAATGACAGGGGAAAGAGGAAGAGGGGTAAGAGGGGGAAAAGAGAGAAGGAAAAAAAGAGGAAAAAAGTTGGCGTGAAAAGATAGAGGGTGAGAGAAAGAGGAAAAGAGAGAAAGGGCAAGACAACGTGTGACGGGTTTCGCTCGTAATATACGAGTATAAAAACAATTTTGTTTATTTTGACCACCTTTCAGGGGGTTTGTCCCACAGTGTGACGGTTTGGAATCATTAAGGGAATTGCCGCGGCCGAGAAGTTCTGATTCAACACCGCACGCCTCAGCGTCAAGTGAATTCTCGGAACTGGGCGTCTCGGCGAGTTGCGAAAAGACGCGACTCTACATGCAAAAGAAAAAACGGGCCATATTTCCGCCGAGTGAAACGAAAACAGATGCATCCAATTTTTCAATCCAGGCGGCGGAGTCGGGACGAAGTGTCTCTTCCTTCCGCTTGTGTTCCTCTTTCGCTCGCGGGCACGACGGGAAAAAAACAAGAGAAGGGTGTCGAGAGCAGCGAGATGTAAGTGAATGAACTGGAAGTGGCGTGTTGTTCATTAAACGGAAGACGTTTTCTGGTTGTGCGATTTTCGTGATTGTGTATGTGGGTGGGCAGAGAAACGGGATAAAAAAATGGGGAGACGGCGGTGGAAATACAAGAAAACGAATCAATTTGAGTGGATGAAAGAGTGGATTGTTAAAATTGTGTACTAGGTAGTGAGATGGAGATGACAGAAAGAAGTAAACGGAGAGGATGAAGGTGGTGCTGGATTAATGAGGGCAATTCTCATGATGAAAGTTGTGAAAATGATGATAGAAGATTTAATGGCGGGAAATGAGTTGGCGATGATAATAATAGAAGTGAGAGTGATATGTATCCTAAAAAAGGTAAGTCTAATGAAGGTGGAGGAAGATACTGCATTAAAGATTGCAAATCTGATACAGAAAACACTAAAAAAATGACCAATGTGAAAAAAGGCATGATATTACAAAATGAGAAGGAAATGGCGTGGTTTTCCATTAAACGGAAGTCTTTTGAAGTTAACAATTACGATTTTCTGTAAGTAATAGGTGGGTAAGTAAACGGGAATGGAGGGACCGGAAATTTTCGTCTAAGAAAGGGAGGAAATCTTAAGAAAGCAGCCGAGAAGGGCAATTGAGTGAAATTGATTTAGTTACAATCTCGATTTATATCTTGATAGTGCATATTGCAATCTTATGTTTATCTCACATTTGCAGTACATTTAGTACTTCGATTGCGAAATTGATACAATACTCATACAATTTATTCTGTTTGTTTAACTCGATTATTAAAGTAACACTACTGATAAGAAGTACAAGAAGGAAATTTTATGAACAAAAAAGGAGTAGAATTTTATTGCTAAAATTTACTTTTGAAGTTAAATTTTTCGTAATATTAGCTTGTAGGGAGTCATGGTACTTAAGAAGGTTATTGAAAAATGTTAGTAATTTATTTCATTTGTATAAAAACATAAATTATTGTTTAAATGAAGGAAGAGAGGCTAATTCGTAACAATGGAGAACTGTGTCGCAAATGAAGGTCGGTTGGCAATCTAAGGCACAGTGCATGAGACGCATTTTCTTTAAAATTGTAGAGCAGGACGGGAGGATAATTCGTAGCAATGGAGAACTCTCTCAAATGAAGGTCGGTTGGAAACCTTAGTCACAGTAGATGATGACATACATTTTTAAAATTGTGGAAGAGAAGACGAACAGGACTGAAATGAGAAAACGAGAACGGCGAGACGGGCAGAGAGAATTGAGGAAATTGTAAGAGATCATGCGACGAAATGAGGAATGTGTAACGACGACAGTTAGGAACCGCGTGTGGGCGGGCCGAGGTGCCTGAAAGAGGGTGAAAGGCCCAGAGACTGGAACAGGTTGGGAATTGGCAATGGTGGCAATGGAAGTGGAACTAGCGACAACCCCAGAAAAATAAGTGTGATATTATGTTAATGACTTTGAGAATTGGGCGTGGAATTTGAAACTTGGGAAGCACACCAGAGATGTTTGAAAATAACGGCATAAATGGTGAGGGCAATATGGTTGTAATGACAGGAAACGACTCGAGCTAGAATTTATGTTATCAAAAAAATTCTTACGCAAATTAGATTTGAGCTGCTATCCACTGAAAGCAGAGGAAGAGATACCTAAATTGAAACCATTCCTTTTTATAGGGTCTATTGATATTTACGGTGGCGTCACGGCAAAATCTTTTCCTGCTCGCGTTTTCTAGAAAAAGTGAGAGAAAACTTCGACGACGCTCGTAGAGAAGGAAGAGTACTTTATTAATTCATTTCTTCGAAATTTGATGTTAAGGGAATTACGAACGTTAAAAGGGATTGGACGTGTGACTATTTTTTACCTTTAACTCTCGCATCACAAATTAAGAAAGTTCTACAGAAATATATTGATCTTTTTGTGCCTGTCTATAGGTCATGTCCAACATTTAGTAGTAAATTATATCACAAGTACTGTAAATAAAAAGTACTTTATTACATCACAGTAGATAAAAAGGACAATGTTTGTTATTGATATTAAATTCAACTAAAATCGTAATTATTATAGAGCACATAAAATATATGAATTTTTTAAGCATTTATATACTAAATTTCCGAGCAAGTATGTAAGGGTGTTCAACTTAATATTGCAATTAAATTTAACAATTTATCTGCCACTTCAAGGTATACACAAACTTAACAAATTAACTTAACATTAAATGTAAAGCAAGTGACACAAAAAGAAAATCGTATTGTAAAGGAGCTTATATAGTATCCCGACAGTGCAAGACAGAAGCGACGAAGCTTCACGATCCCTGGGTCTCGGGCGTCCCCCAGGGGCGTACGCAATTACAGGGGACGCAGCGACGGGCCCGCGGAGGCGGGCGTCGAAGTGGACCCGACCGAGGGGGTGGCGAGGGCGGGGGTGAATGCTAGGGGAGGGGCGGGGGTGGGGGCGAGGGCGAGGACGGGGGCGAGGGCGAGGGCGAGGGCGGGGATGAGGGCGAGGGGGTGGCGACGAGAAGGGCGAGGACGAAGAGCCAGACGCGGGTTGAGTGATTTCCTGAGGGTCGGCGACAGAGGACGTCTGGTACCGGACGGAGGCGGTGGAGGACGGCTGGCATCGAGCAACGGACGAAGGCGAGTGAGCCAGCGATGGGAAGCGGACGATTGGGTTAGCGGTGGAGAAGGAAGTTGGCGGACAAAGGAGAGAGGAGGGAGTTTGGAGAAGAAAGAAGAGGGAGGGTGGATGGAGGAGAGTTGAGAGGGAAGACGCGCCGAGAAGAGAGGGAGAAAGGGAATGCAGACTGTTTAGCGGGAAATGGTAGAGGAGGACGTTTCGAGAAGCAGAAAGGAGAGAATGAGGAAGAGGGAATGTAAAGGAGAGAGTGAAGAGGAGGAAGGGAGGAGGACAGAAGACAGAAGAGATAGGGAAGGGAAGGCTGGAAGGGGAAAGAGAGTAAGGAGAAGGTCAGAGGGGGAACAATGAATTAGTAAGGGCGAATGTTGACAGGTAGAGAAGAGACGGCAAAGGAGAGAAGGGGGCAATTGCATGACTTTTTATTTTTATTTGAAATAATTATTTTTCATTAGATTTATTTCTTTTAATAAGGGGAAATTAATTTTAAAAAATCAGAAGTAAATATTTCTTGAAAAAAACGCAGAACTATATAGTATTCCCCTCCAAAAATGTGCTACTTTACACGATTTAAAAATGTACTTATTTTTTAAATTATTTATGTGATAAATAAGTATCAAGGAAGTCAATATCATAAGTATCATTCATATTTTAGTATGATTATTTTCGAAAAAGCGTTTTGTTTCTTATATGCGGAAACGGAGTGTGTTACTAGGAAGTTCCGATTCACGACACCACAAGATAATTATCACTTCATCCCGTTATCTTATCGCGTTTACCGTCTAACAATGCATGGAGTGACAAATGCGTGATGTACATCACGTGTAATATAAAACAGTTCATAATTAAATCTTTAGAATGTGTTTATGACCTGAAAAACATTATGGTACAGCTCAGTTACACTGTGCAATAAAGGGTTAATACAAGAGAGCGGAGAAGAGATGCCAAGGAAGGGCGGATAGAGCAGAAAGTACGAAGAAGGGAAGGCTTGCATGAGAGGGCGCAAGGGGGAGGTCGGAGGCCGGAGAGAAGAAAGGGCGAAGCACATGGGAAGGCAAGTGGGGTAGGATTGATTGGTTGGTTGGTTGATTGATTGATTGATTGATTGATGATTCCGGGCGCGTCAACTGCTAAGGTCAATAGTCCCGGAAGTGTAGTGCATTTTTACCTCTGGAAGTGGCGGTGTTCTTACCCCTCTAGATGGTAAGATCCTGAACCGAACTACCTGTCGGCTAGCGAGATTTTCTCCTAACAGGTATCTCCCATAGCGGGGCACCGCCGCAACCCGGACAAGATCTAAGCACCCCACCGATCTCCTGGCATGTGGTAGTGTAGTGCATGTTTTAGTGATGTGTTTGTAAGTAAATGGCAAGGATAGGACAAGGAAGAGGAAGGAAAGATCGCGCGCTGTCTGTCACCCGTTTGTTAGGGTACTGCTCCGACATTTGCCTCGAGTGGACTGGAGAAACCACAGAAAACTACTAATCAGAGTCTACCCCTAGAATCCTCCTGCAGGCAGCGGCCGAACTCGACCTAGTTGACAAGCTAGTGTCGAAAATCCTGCCACCGTCCGAACTCGAACCTAGAACCTCCCGATCAGATGCACTTCCGTTGAATAGGAGAAGAGAGTGAGAGTGAAAGAGGAAGAGCGGAAGAGTCAAAGGGCAGGGAAAAGAAGGCGGGGCTGGCGGACAGTGGAGCGCGGAACCCCTGGGTTGCAGGCGTGGGCGCGGGAGAAGGGCGAAGGCGCCGGGCGAGAGGCGCCCTGAGGAGGGCCGGCGGCGGAGGCCGAGTGCGGAGGGCGGCGCTGAGGGCGTGCGCTCCAGCGCGGCTAATGAGCGAGGCGCGGCCCTTCGCCGGCTCAAGGGCCCGCGGCCGACTTTCAAATCCCACGCTCCGCCCACTGCGGCCTCAGCTGATGAACAGTGCCCCCAGGGCGCGACCCGGAGGAGTGAGCCAAACATTCGATGCGGCTAATTAAAAGTTAAAATGAGACATTTGGTTTGGAACGCTAATCATATATTTAGAGGTATTCATAACACGAAGTTTTGAAAAATTCACGATCATAATGGCCTTCAAATAAAGAAATATCTGAGGCAAAATATTTTTGACGCCTCTTTATATACAACAATCGCTCAAAAGTGTTTCGTATACCGGTAACCATTGCTGTGCTTGTGGTAATAAAATGGTCTCAGGTTAATTTCCTAGACTGCCTAATTTAATTATTTCAGGAGTATCGTCCAGGATTTATTTATAGACAGTCGGTTTTTATTTTCTCATTTATTGATATAACTTTGTAAACGAACGTTTCGAGGCCCCTTCCGGTCTCATTTTCAAGGTTGTGATTTAATTTATTCACATTTTAAGATGTCTTTTTTATTCGTGATCGGCACACCCATTCCGTCGTGTAGATAATATTTTGATAAAAGAACTTAAAAATTATCTTACAAAGAGCACAATATTTCTGGGCAGTGCTTTTGCTCTGTCAATGTTTGTGCTCAGATAGTTTAGGAAACTAACCTAAAATTTTCCTCAAGCCCAGGACTCAGAAGTCCCCTCAGATACCTTGATGCGGAAAACGTATGCGGTGGGAAGGTCGGCGCCGGACCTCGTCATTCAAAGGGGGATGATCAAACCACCTTCTGAGGAAAAAACATGCACTACACTTACGGCACTAATTACCGGTTAGCAGTTGACGCGCCCGGAATCACTAATCAATTAAGCAAACCCCCCTACATGTCCTAAACTTTGTAAAATATATTCTAAAATATATCATACGTGATTAAATAGACTTAATCTGAAAACGAGTTGTGAGTCTGAGGCAACGAAATCATTTTCGACCAACCAGAAACGTTCATCAGACGACTGTAGTAGTTCTGAGGGGAAGTCCCTTCGCGTCTCGGGCCTCAGTCTCCGCCTGCTTCGCCGCCAGTGCCTCCCCCCCCCCCACGTTACTTTGGTCCGCCCCACACCCCGCGACTCCCTCAGCCACTGCAATGTTGCAGCTGCGGTGCAGGCTCTTCATCGTTCTTTGGAGAAAGACTGCCTCGCCCCCCGTAGGTCTACGCTTGGAAATGCGGTAGGTAAGCCGACAGTCGTAAATAATTCGACGGGTGTTTTGCGAAGTGTTACTGGCGTTATTTGTGTTTATTTTACTTCTGCATGTTTTATTACTGCGGTAACACTGATGGCGTAAGAGAGCGTTGAAAAAGTACTTTCTGTAAAGTCTTCGCGAAGTATTGTCGGCGTCGGCATTCCAACTTCTTAATTCCTCTTCCTGAGCTTAACAAACTCCACTAGCGTCGTGTTTAAGTTCCTTCTGTTCTTACAATTTTAACTTTTTAATTCAGTGTTTGGCCGAATAATTAACTTTTTGTCATACGTATGTAGCAAGTGAACTTCAATCATTACGCATAGTTTTCCTCAAATATGCAATTAAACATGAAAAAAAGTTATCACAAATACGAGAAAGGTCAACTACATTAATATTGCTACTTTACAAATACAAGCTCAAAACATTCTTTCTGGTTTGAACATTTGAATTTTACATTGAAAATAACAAATATGCAACCAAGATTGTATTTCGCATCACATTTTAAATACACTATTAATTGACGTCTTATTTCTCTCCTTCAGACATCGTTTCCGGCACTTAAGGCTCCATTTTCTTCTTCCTTGGACATCTTCATCCTTTAGTGAAACGAGTTTACGTGCCTTTAATGATGTGGCGTTTTCAAATAACTGATTCAATTAATTTAGATTCACTAAACGTTTGAAGACGTAAATAATTAAATTAAAATCCTGATATTTGGCTTTGAAGGGTGTAAGTAAACGGATATCTCACGAAAATATTTAAACACATTTGAAGGTAAAAACGACCATAATAATGATACTTCTAAGTTAATGATTACGTAGTGAATTGTTTGAAGAATCTACATTACTTAAATGAGATTTTGGGAATGATGTCCATACACCTTTCACAGCAATGAACTATAACAGAATATTATATATAATCTCTAAATCCCCATACTCACGACCTATTCGATGACAGAAAAACTAAATATGGTTCTGAAGTTCTTGATTGCGCAACCCCCCGTTCAAATGAGAGAAAACGATCTCGTTGAAAGCGTTTTTAATAGTAATTATTGATTGTTGATTTAGATAGCTTTAATCACCACCTCGTTCCATCTTTACTTGGTCTTCCCCGTTCCCATCTTTCGATAAGCGCTCCTTTCCATTTCCATAGTATCGCATTGGTTGCATTCGCCTAATGTGTCAATAGATCGTCCGCCTGTTCTCAATTCATCCAAATGTGTCATACTCATCCGAATGTGTCATACTCATCCGAATGTGTCATACTCATCCGAATGTGTCATACTCATCCGAATGTGTCATACTCATCCGAATGTGTCATACTCATCCGAAATGTGTCATACTCATCCGAAATGTGTCATACTCATCCGAAATGTGTCATACTCATCCGAAATGTGTCATACTCATCCGAAATGTGTCATACTCATCCGAAATGTGTCATACTCATCCGAAATGTGTCATACTCAACCATATGTGTCATACTCAACCATATGTGTCATACTCAACCATATGTGTCATACTCAACCATATGTGTCATACTCAACCATATGTGTCATACTCAACCATATGTGTCATACTCAACCATATGTGTCATACTCACCCATATGTGTCATACTCAACCATATGTGTCATACTCAACCATATGTGTCATACTCAACCATATGTGTCATACTCAACCATATGTGTCATACTCAACCATATGTGTCATACTCAACCATATGTGTCATACTCAACCATATGTGTCATACTCAACCATATGTGTCATACTCAACTAAAAGTGTCACTCTTTCCCGATGTGCCTTATTCCTTTTTTTCATTTCGATAACAGAAACATGCCGTTCAAAAAAAATTACCATGTCTCTGCGAAACCTCTTTTGTGTTTCGCTGATTGGATGACGCGAGACACACTCTCGTAAAAGTCTCGCCGATTGTTTGCCATGAACCCTCTGGGCTTAGTCAGTGTTTGGTTAATAGAAGCCTTGACGTTTTGGCGTTTATGCTGCTATGTCACTTATCTTGTACACATTTTTATGAAGATATTAGATCTGATGAAATTTTTTTTTTGTATAAAGTCCTTAATTCAGTGGTGATGAGTGTTGTTCCATTTCGAATCGTCTTTTTCTTTATGTAATATTATTTTATTCATTTTTATAAAATCAATGCCTGTTTCTCATTTGTTTCGTTTGTTTCATCCATGTTACTTTCTTTTTCTGTTCCTGCTTCTGTCCAACCTTCAGGCCAGCAAAATGTGTCAACAATCTCTCTGTATGGACGATGATCATAGGGATCTAGTCACGCTATCTGCGACTTCTTCCGTGTGCATGCAATAGCTTCGTTTTTAACACGATACAAAACACGCCAACAACACGATAGTACACGAATGTATGCAGAAAGGCAATTACAAGCAGAGAAGAAATCCAAGCATGGGGAATATGTAAAAAGTCAATTGAAGGGTACGCACGGCCTAATTACTACGCTCTTTGCGTGGCATACTGTATACAAATATTCTAAAATGGAGTATACTCTTTATGATTTATGTTCTAATTTGTTTTGCAAAACTCTAATAAACAAATTAAATAACATTTCTCTAACGTAAGGCACAACCTCCTAACCAACTACCACATTATTATTTTGTTTGATAAAAGTGGTCAAGATATTTCAATCATAAATTTGGGGACATTTGTATCGGTAAATATTCGTACATTGAACTAGCAAGATTGTTTTGTACAACAAACCAATTGATTTTTGGTAATTCGTATGGCGGGTAGAATCCATGTTATTCATATTATCCTATTCTCCATTATTTGCGCTCATAGTCGTTCAGATTTTAGCATGATAATTGAAGAACAGGAAATATTTTTTTAATAAGTATTAAATGATAAATTACTAAATAACGAATATCTCTGTAAATGAGAATCAAAAACAACTTCAAGATGCACAGAAAAACTCATGTTTTAAAACAAATGTAAATGAAGTAAATGCAAATCAATAAATACTGAAAATAAGATTAATCAAATCGATTATCCCAACGAAAAACGATTGATGTCGCTTAAACAATCGAAAAATAAACACAACAAATTTACAGTGGAATATGTGTATCATTCTCACATTATTAAATAGGTCACTTCTAACATTTTATTAAGGAATACTTCTTAAAAGTAGCACTTACATACTGACATTTTGATTCAACACACGTTGATTACACAATGATTAAAATTCCAGATTACGGATATTCGCTTTCGGTTACTTATTACATTTAAACCTTTCATTAAAATAGGAGCAAAAATTCTTATTGATGTAAGACAACTCCATCACCAATTTTATTTTGTGATATCTTTTACTGTTTCCGAAAAACCAAAAACATTCTGTACAACGTATATACAATTCAAATGCTTACGTAATGGAACTTACGTTCTACATCTCCTGTAGGAATAGGCTAGCTGAAATGTCTCTCTCGGAAATTTGGAACAGTCTCTTTTTAAAACGGCGCGGTCGTGCGTGCTTATGGAAGTCTGTCTCTTCAATGAGGTCATTCATCTTTCCGGCGGCCGTTTCGAAGCACCGCCCTTTTGTCGTCACCGCCAGCTCTTTTGGAGCTCCGCCGTTCGTATATTTTTGATCCTTCAAGACCCGCAACTGATCACGTCCTGAATAATTTAATCCTCTCTCTCTGGAAACCTCGAGCGGAGCAGCTCAACGCGTTCCACCACCATTGCCTTCCTCATGGCCCTCGCCGTCTTCGTCGCTCGCGCAGCCTTCTCTGACGTCCCCAACCACGGCTTCGTCTCAACCCTCCCCGCCCTCTCAACCCTTCCCGTCCTCTCAACATCCCCGCCCTGTCAACTCTCCCTCCCTTCTCAACCCTCTCCGCTCTGTCAATATGCCCCGTTCCTCAACCCTCTTCGACCGCTCAACCCCCCCGCCGTCCCAACCTCCCAACCCTATCCGGACCTCCCAACCCTAACCCGACCTCTTAACCCTAACCCGACCTCTTAACCCTAACCCGACCTCTTAACCCTAACCCGACCTCTTAACCCTAACCCGACCTCTTAACCCTAACCCGACCTCTTAACCCTAACCCGACCTCTTAACCCTAACCCGACCTCCCAACCCTAACCCGACCTCCCAACCCTAACCCGACCTCCCAACCCTAACCCGACCTCCCAAACCCTAACCCGACCTCCCATCCCTAACCCCTTCCCTCAACCCTCCCTAACGTCTCAACCCTCCCGCATCCACTCATTCCTCTTTATCCTCGCTGCCCTGGCCCTCCATGCCGCATCCACCGCCTCATCGCCCTTTCAGCCTGCCTCACTGCCCCTACGCACCCTTCCCGCGCCACCCGCGTCGTTCCCACCACCCACGCCGCGCCGCCGCGCGGCTTCCAAAGTCCATTCCGGGACGTGTTTCACAGCATATTACCTCAGGGGCTCACAGCGAGGTTCTCCCTTTCTCGGCAGCACATTACCCCGCCTTATCTACGGTTCTTCGCGGCACCAGGCGCCCCGGATTCAGACCCACAATGCCTCGAGGGCGGCGGTGGCGGCGGCGGCGTCGATTTCGGAGCGAGGACGTCGGACATAGCAGCGTGGAGGGACGGCACGGCTACGGCCGTCGCGGAGGCGACGAATGCGGGAAATGCATACCAGCCGGTGATGAAGAGGAAGAAAGGAGAACGAAGGGTATGCGAAAGAACTGGAAGTGGGCAAGTTATTGAAAGGGACACTGCGATTGGAGGGACACGCGGAATTTGGGAGCAGCAAGGCAGGCGAGGAACAGTGAGACGGGAGGTGACGGACGCGGGGCAGTGAGTTCCTTACATGAGAGTAGTGGGTGCGCGACGAAAAGAAACGGATGATTATGAGATGGGTGAGAACAGCGAGAGCCGTGCAGGCGAGAACGGCGTCGTCGGAGGTGGGAGAGGGGGGAGGGGCAATGCGGGAGCAGCGAGCGAGGAAGGAGCATCGGGGTCGCCGGCGCCGCCGAGACGGCCACCGCCCCGACAAAGGGGTGCTTGAAATTCTGATGACCTCCCGGCCGTTCCGTCGCCGCGGCCGTCGCCGCCGTCCAGGCCGCCGCGCCCGCCTGCGTGACCGCCACTTACGTAAGCTTATGTAACCGCCAGGCGCGCGTGAGGGTCGAACCGCCGAGCACCGCCGCCGCGCCTCCACCCACAAACATACGACATCACGCGAGTCGCCCGTTTGTTAGAGACCTATACGTTTGTCGTATTAACATCCATCTGTTTTTGACCTGTCTCTGGGTTGCACCGTTATCAACGGCTTGTTTCTAATTCTCGATTGTTCGCCTTACCATTGCCCCATGCCCTTGCTTCTACCATACACTTGCCCCATTACCCGACATACATTCATTGTCTTTACCCTCTCTCTCGGTTTATCCCGTCGTCAGTAACTCCCGTCGTCAATGGCCCCGTCATCAGTCGCCCCCGTCATCAGTCGCCCCCGTCATCAGTCGCCCCCGTCATCAGTCGCCCCCGTCATCAGTCGCCCCCGTCATCAGTCGCCCCGGTCATCAGTCGCCCCCGTCATCAGTCGCCCCCGTCATCAGTCGCCCCCGTCATCAGTCGCCCCCGTCAGTCAGTCATCAGTCGCCCCCGTCATCAGTCGCCCCCGTCATCAGTCGCCCCCGTCATCAGTCGCCCCCGTCATCAGTCGCCCCCGTCATCAGTCGCCCCGGTCATCAGTCGCCCCCGTCATCAGTCGCCCCCGTCATCAGTCGCCCCCGTCATCAGTCGCCCCCGTCATCAGTCGCCCCCGTCATCAGTCGCCCCGGTCATCAGTCGCCCCCATCATCAGTCGCCCCGTCATCAGTCGCCCCCGTCATCAGTCGCCCCGTCATCAGTCGCCTCATCATCAATTGTTCCGTTATTCGTCGCTCCCTGTCTCATCCCAGGGAGAAGTTTAGGGCGAGACTATTTTTCTGTTCTTCTGGTAGGCAATGCGATACACGCGAACATCGCTGTAAATCGCTTGTAGCTCATAAACAATGTAAACAAAATGACCCAGGGAAATCGGCGATTCACCGAAGTAATTGACGTGGCAATGATACGGCTCTATTCTGGGCTGCAGCGATGGCGTCGCGGAACAAGATTGGAATATCGATCGAGCAATTGTGCGCAGCCCTACGAGTTAATAATGTAAGCAAAACGTCGACTGCATTAAGTAACTTCCCGTCGAAAGTCCATCAATGTTTCGCAGCGTGTAACACCCGTATTAAGAGCTCGGTTCACAGTGATGTACTTTTTGTATGGAATCACCACTTTATTTCTTATTAGGGTCAACGGATCTGCGAGTTTCAGTGAATTGGAGGTACACTTTTCTGTAATCACTTTTCGGATTAATTTCTTAATTTTATCTTCCAGATTTCGAGTGCTTTTAATTTGACGTTACAGGAAGATTTCTTAACTGACTGAGAGAGAGAGAGAGAGAGAGAGAGAGAGAGAGAGAGAGAGAGAGAGAGAGAGAGAGAGTCGAGAAGTCCTTGCAATGAAACAGTACGTTTAGATGAATCAACTGTAAGGTTTCGAATTAAAAATCTCGAATTGCTTAGAAATAGCTATTTCTAAAGAGCTGATTCTTCATTTGGTTGGATAACTGAGAGAAAGGAATTACAGTCGGAATGATGTTCGTAAACTACTTTTATTACTTATCGAGATACCCGCGATCACATTTTAAAAATCCCTCTTTTCTTCTACAGACGAAATCGGATTCTTTTTAATTAATTTCCTGCAGAAGCGGCTGCATCCAATCAAATGCCGTTGTTTCTCGCTTACGACGATCGTAAATGGCGAGTTGGCGAGTTTCATTTTACCCCGCTCGGAGCGCTGTTGTCTGAGTGCTGCCAAGTGACGAAGTAATGTCGAGAGTCGCGATTCCTCTCGAGAAAATTAAAGGAAAATTGCCGATAAAATATTCTCCAGTAGAATAAACTTTTCTCATTGTTCATAAGTGAATCGTGTCTCGCAGTTTTATGCATCTTGAATCTTCTATTTTATTAAAAGACAAAATCTTTGAGGAACCTAGTAGTTACGTACTGTACCCTGACGTAACTGTGGTAAATGAAAATTATGGAAAAAATCCGCTTAGTTACTAATATTTCTTGATTCCACTTACTGAGAAAACATTGATGAAAGAAACTCCTTAAATAATTAAAGCACAATTTCTTTGTACAGTACGATATACTCCAAATGAAGAGTTCCAATTTATTGAATACCTTTTAGAAACGTGATTGCTTCGACACCGATATAATGCACCTGTCTACTATGTACTCTATATCTGTACCACCAAAATATCGATTCAATAGTACCCATAAAACACTGATAATTTAATGAAGTGAAAATAATTTAGTCAAAATAGTTTATCGATACTTCAATATTAATAGTAACGCAACAACCCCGACTCTCAATCTTGACAATAATAGTCAATAAAATAGCTTACTAGGAAACCCGAACTACAGACAGCCAACGACACGTTCCCGCCCAACGACACGTTCCAGCCGACACGACAGCCCGACACGTAAATTAGTTTACTAGTGCACCATCTATACTCGGATTAAAACAGGAAGTCCTTTGAAGGTCACGCACAGGCAGGAGAGGGGGGGTACTGACAGCAAATCGCGAGCTTCGTTACGACTTAAATTTTTGGTATTGAAGCCCCCCATTGGATGACAGTGTCCCCTCTCGTTTCAGCTTGTGACCTTCAAAGGACTTCGTGTTTTAATCGAAGTATAATCTTGATGACTGCCAATACGGTAGCACGCTTGGAAAGGCGAGGCCGAGATCGAATTACAAAGCTTCGGCTCACCGCTCAGCGACCTATCCGCCTGCAAAACACATGGATTTCTCCCTCCCTCTCTCTCTCTTATTCTCTCTCGTACGGGACCCAGACATATTTCCTGGAGCGGCCGCCGTTGGCTATAAGAATATATTGGATTTCTTGGGAGGAGATTTCTTCGTAGCCGCGGGAATAGGGAATTGAATCGCGGTCTGACGAATACGAAAAAGAGTTGTGTTTCGGTTCTTTTCTTTTACCAACACTATTTCTATTTTTATTCCTACACGCCGAAAACTTTTTTCAAGACACTGCGTTGCACTGTCGTTGAGCACAATTACTTTGCCTGGGATGCAAAAGTGCGGAGAAGGGTCTTTCTTACTTATATACAAACGAGGGACAAAAAGTTTGGAAGTTACGACACTTGACAACTCAGACTCGCGAAAGTTGTTTCGAATAGCGGTTTTGCAGCAATAAATTAAGGCAAGGCATTAGCAACCGTGCTACTTGTCTTTGTCGCTGGCGTAAGCGATTAAGGAAAATGCAGATAATATGTTATGGGAAACATGTGTCTTCAGAAACTAAAGTTATAACGAAAAAGTGACTTTCAATCTAAATGACAATGATCAGATATATGGCACGTATAATGTAATTCGTTTGTATACAAATGCAAGTAATCTCTGCGTCGATAACCACAAAGTTCAATTCGAAAACATAATTTAAATTCATCCATGTTCATATGAGAGCATTACCTGTTAAATATTTACTGATTACGAGTTTGAAAAATGAAATTAAGCCCACATCTCTTTTTGGAGAAATACAAAACTGTAGTTGAGATTCACTTTGCATCATGTGAATTGTTCAGTAAAGGTAATTGTATATTAATAAATTTTTGAAATACTTTTAAATTGAGTTACTAATTTTTTAATAAATAGGAACATATATACGTACAAATATTTATTGCTTTTCTATAGTTTTAATAAAAATGGAACACATTTAGATATGTAGAACGAATTAAATCACCTGATTCAGATAGTCATAAATAAAAAAATAAAAGATACGCTGTGACAAGCTTCGAATATTCGTATTGAACTCTAAATCTGTATAAATGTCATTGCATGACAAACTGGTTTGATAACATTCATAAAATTCTGAAGTACAGGGAAAAACAAGAATAACCAGCGACAACTTAAAATGAAATATATTGTATTTATAGAGTTTCGTAAAAAATCACAAATCATACTTATAAACTTCATGACAAAGTATCCAACAACAACTCCCTGTTAGAAAAAAAATGTTTTGTTAGATAGAGGCCTACACTTCCATTTAATATTTTAACGTTTGAATGGTTTTTGACTTTGCAAGTCCTTGTATTATCTTAAATAGGTGGATTCCCAATGATCAATATTTTTCAGTTGTCTTCTTATTCCAAACTCTAGAACTTCACATCATGGTGAATTTACTTCAAAGAATAAAAAAATTAAAGAGCGAGAGACGGACAAAGAGGGAGAGATGGAAAAAGAGAGAAAGTTTGAGACAGAGGGAGAAATAGAAAAAGAAGGAGAGATGGTGAAAGTGGGAGAGATGGAGAAAAGTGTGATAAAGAGACCAAGATGGAAGAGAGAGTTGGGAAGAAAAGAGCAAGGTAGGAAATAATTGAAGCCTTGCAAAGCTAAGGGAGCTAAGTGAAAAAAATATTTCTTCCAGGAAATCAATATAAAGGGAATAAATTCGAATTCTTGAATTACAACCAGAACTATCACCAGGTAGATGTTACAACTACTTGGAAAGTGCTTGGAACATCTCTCTTTTAACTGTGTATTGCCATCGTTTAGATGTAAAACCCTTCGTTTAGAACAGGCGCGGCTCGTCATTAAAGGCTGTAAGGCGGAGCCTCTCCTAAAGAAATAGCCGCCCAAAAGAAATTTAAAAATGTATTATATTTATTTATTAATAATGGATTTTCCAGTTATATTATGTAACAATCAAATCAACATTTTTCTTAGTCAGTTCGTTTATGGCCGTTCGTAACGCATTTGAAGCTGTTGACAGGGAAGAGAAAAGCGTTAGGCTCCGACTTCATTTCGTCATAAGGCCTGTGCAAAACGAGCAGGTGTGACGTCATGCATTCACTGCATAGGCTTACTGACGGACGAAGGCTGCGGCCAGACAGCCTTTAAGGATGGCCGTAGGGTCTGAAGAAGGGCGTGCTCACCAGATACCATTACTATGCAGCTCAGCGAATAGCTTTGAGCTTCAACTAGTTTTCCCAATATGCGGTAGGAGCGCTACTCCCTTAAGTCTGTATTGGAAGAGATTATAGTGTAATACAATTAAGGTAATGCAATACAATGTAATGTAATGCATTTGCAGCCTTTCCCATTTAGACATCCAAGATCCGCGACTGGTTTAGAATATTTTGGTACTTAGCTGCATTTTGCTTTCCAAGACCTCAATGAAACGAAGGCAAAAGAGCAGAGCTTGATCTTACCTTGATGGCGATCTCACGCGTGAGGAGAAAGTGGGCGTGATGGAGAAAAAGTGTGATAAAGAGATTGAGAGGAAAGAGAGAGAGAGAGAGAAAAGAAGTCAGGCACGAAATAATTGAGGCATTGCAAAGCTAAGGGAGCTAAGTGCAAAAAATATTTCTTCCAGGAAATCAATAAAAACGGTATGAATTCGTATTCTTGAGATACAACCCGAACTTTTACCCGGTAGATGTTACAACTACCTGGAAAGTGCTAGGAACATCCCTCCTTTAACTGTGTATTAGATGTAAAACCATTCGTTTCGAATGTTTTGGTACTTAGCTGCTTTTCGCTTTGCAAGACCTCGATGAAGCGAAGGCAAGAGAGCGTCCTTGAGCTTACCTTGATGGTCTCGCGCAAGATGGCGATCTCGCGCGTGAGGTGCTCGTTCTCCGCGTACAGCAGCTCCACCTGCTGCGTGAGCTCCGCGCTGGGGTTGCGCGCGCGCAGCCGCAGCTCCTCCTCCAGCTGGCGCACCAGCATCGCTTGTTTCTGCAACACGACACGACACGCCCACTCGTCACTCCCCTGTACTCAAACATCGTACACACAAGATACAATGGACTGGCTCATTACTGTTTACGAGCTCGACAACTGCTAAGGTCATTAGTCACGGAAGTATAGGGCGTGTTTTTAATGCGGGAGGAGGTGGAGATCTTCCTCCGCTGGTTGGCGAGATCCAGCGCACTCCATCGTACACACGATACAATTCATTAGTTCATTTGGTGGTTCCGGGTGCATCAACGCTTAAGGCGATTATTCCCGTAAGTGTATGGCATGTTTTTTATTGCGGGAATAGGTGGAGATCTTCCTTCGTTGGTTGGCGAGATCCAGCGCACTCCATCGTAAACACGATACAATTGATTGGTTCATTTAGTGATTCCGGGTTCGTCAACTGTTAAGGTGATTAGTCACGTAAGTGTAAGGTATGTTTTTAATGCGGGAGGAGGTGGAAATCTTCCTCCGCTGGCTGGCAAGATCCAGCGTCGACCTACGTCGAGTTGCGGACATTATCCCCAACCAGGTATCTGCCACCAGAGGGGCAACGCCCCAGTCGGGACAAGCCCTAAGCTCCCGAATGGTCTCCCGACATGTGAGGTAGTGTAGTGCATGTTAGTGTGAGTAAGTGTGTGTGTGTGTGAGAGAGAGAGTAAGAAAGGGGTAAGGATAGGACAAGGGAGAGGAAGGAAAGGTCGCGCGCTGTCTGCTGCTAGTTTGTTAGGGTATTACTCCGGCATTCATGTGTTGATCGGAGAAATCACGGCTTAACTCTACCTAGCTAGTGTCGAAAATCCTGTCAACATCGGGACTCGAACCCCAGGTTCAGAGGTCAGAGACCATGCAGTGGTAACAGTGCATGTACAAATACAACACTTCCCTTGCTAACTTTATTAGATGTGGATAGGGGGGCCGTTGAAAGCCTAGGCTTCCACGGCCGGAGTTGGTATCTTCTTGGCTGTCCGGGAGACACCACGACCTAGGCACAGGTGCGAAACGTTTCGGCCGTCATGCTGCAACCTTCCTCAGGACGAATCGCATTTCAGCATGACGTGGCCTTCTGTGCGTAGGACGCGGCGTCTCCCGAAGAGCCAAGTGGACAGGATGCTTGTCATTACCTATTCATGTTTAAAATATGAAATAAATGAAAGGTACACATTTCAGCTATTATATAATATTAAGTCACACTTGAAAATTTCTCCGGTACTTTGAGAATATTTTTTATTTTATTTAAAAGAGTTCTTTAGATAATCTTGCACGAGAGTATTAAAAGAGTTGGATCGGAATCCTGTTGAGAATTTTTTCACGTGTAAATATTATTCAATAAAATCAGTGCCGTCAAAATTAGGTCAGTGCTGATCAAATATCCGTCTGCCATACGCTTGGTACCAAAGGCATATTGCTTGCGACGGAACTTCTCTTCGAAAAAATAAGAATCAATAAAGTACAATGAAAATGAAAAGTACAATGAAAACCTTCACGTAGCAGGTGGAACAGGTTAATATTGTTCAATTACTTGCAAAATAGTTCACATTTTATATATTGACTAGGAGTAACCCGTCAAAAATTTCAAAATTCAACTCTTTGCATTAGTAAAGAATAAAATATACAATTATTATATTTCATAAAACAAAAGACAGCGTGAGTTGTTTTTCTTTTATAAATGTCGCCCAACAATTTGCTCTGAGATACGCTCATTAAAAACATATATTCTGGAGATGATTACGCGAAATTTACCGTGGACAAAGTAAGGTTCTTGTAAAAACACACACTCTCTTGTCGAAAGATTGGCCTTTGACTCTGATTCTGAAAACGAAGGCGTAGATTACATCTTTAAATGATCCATATAACTCTTCATAAGTGCAATTTTGAGACAGGTTTTCGGGACTTTCTTTCTTTACGCAAATATATAGTATTTGTAATTATTTACGAATTCAAAAATTGTGCACTTGTTCTACTCCACACCGAACTCGAAGCTCACTTCAATTACCAAATTGTGCGCCGCAAACCTAATGAATTCAACCGCCAGATGCCCCTCCAACAGCTCTAAAATAAAAACTGACTGGATAGTTATGAAACCACGCTATTATTTATTTTCCTTTAATTGTGACGTCCAATCCGAAATGTCATTTTTGGCGCTTATCCTGAAACCATTTGTAATAATACGCGTATAAAAAGATTTGTCTAGTTCCGTTTGCTCATATTTAACGATACAACCACGGGCATCTGAGAAATGAAGTTTACATGTGGAGAAAACAAAAATAAAAATGAATTATAGTAACCATCTATTATTTAAGTCTTAATATTACATATACTTGTTACATTTTAAATTTCAGCAACTGACATTTCAAGCTCAGACTTCGAGATTCTTTTTAAGTCTTCGGCATATCTATGTAAGGAATCATAAGGAGACGAATTAATTAGAGTACTAAAAGGAATTTAAATTGAAATAAAAATTGTGAGGAGTCATTTTATGCATTGTGCGTCGCCCTTAAACTTACATTGTACATGATCTATGGAATTTAATTGTTTGCTAAATAGACCTTAATCCACATTCAAATAAAAAATATCTCCCCTTACACGTATGAAAAATAGTTATTGTGAAATGTTATACGTCATTAGATTTTACAGGGTGAGTCACGTAACTTTATCACCTCCTGCAGCTTCAAAGGTTGAAGTTATTGCAATGTAGTTTTCGTGGAACTGCATGAGGGAATGGGGCTAATTGATTAATGTATTCATTTTATTGTATCACTTGTATTTTACGAGGTATTGAGGTAACGTTTTTCAAATGGAATTATACATATTTTTACTCTTATCATGACGAGCGTAAAAAAGTTGAATCCAATGATGTACAAATTGTCATATGTTTGATACGTATTTTTTTGAGTAATTTTATTATTTTTGCGACGTGTTTAACAAATATTTTGAATGTAACAGTTCGCCACTCAAGGTCACACAGCTCTCCCCCTGCTAACCTGCGCACGAGCAAGGAAAGCTGAACACAAAAAAATCAAAATTGAAAAAAAATGCTTATCAAACATATTACAATACGTAGTACATCATGGGATTCGTCTTGTTACGCTCCTCATGATAGAGTAAAAATATATGCATAGTTCAAATATGAAAAGAAAACAAAGTTACCCTAATATCTCGTAAAATACAAGTGATATAATAGAAATAAATACGGACATGTATCAATCAGCCTCATTTTCTCATACACTTCCGTGAAAATTGCATTGCAATAACTTCAACCATTCAAAAACCGTTGGAGTTGCTAAAGTTACATGACCCACCTTGTATATTATTCTTTTTGTGCACTAAGTTTTGCAAAAAGCAACTGTGCCTTAGGAGAGGCAATGTTAGCAACACGTTTTGCCACCATTGCCATATATTCCGCACCTGTGACGTATACATTCCTACGCTTCTCCGCAAAAGTTAACTAGCTTATCAACCCAAAAATTAAAAACAAGATTCGATACCATTACGGGACTGATTCAAACAAATTGCCCATTAATGCAAAATTTCACTGCAACCAATTACAAACAAATTTCGCCCTGCTCCCTTCACTCGTTCACTCACAGTTGGGGGCAATGTGGTAAGATGTTTTATCGGAAATTCTGCTCTTTTTCGTTACCAGAAAGCGGACTGCGTCTTCACGTGACTTCCAAATGTCAAGCAAAATAAGTTCAAAAATCATTAAAAAAATAAAAAATAACAGAAAATCACCAATGCACACATGTTTAGCATGTTCAGCATGTTTAACATGTTTAGAACGTTTAGCATTAGCAAAGAATCACAGATGCAAATAATCACAGATGCAAATGAAGGTTCTTTAGCTCGAGAGCGAAAATGTTTAAGTTTTTTAAATGTTGCTAACCACCCGTTTTTTTAAATTTTATTGTCTTATTTTTATTTATTTATTTATTTTTAACTTTTATTTACCTTTCAACTATTTAGGGTTAAAATGTTGGGAAGAGATTCAGGAGCTCAAGAAAACGAGCGCAGATGGTACTTCTCCCCTATACGTCACAGACATTTTTACTGTTCTTTGACTGAATAAATCAAATAATCCGGTCCGGCTAAGGCTGAGGAGCTGTAGCTTCCTCGTGCCTGAAGTGCCGCAGGTTCGAATGCCGCCCGGGGCATGGATGTTCGGGGATGACAATTACCGTTATCCCCATTATTACTTACAGTGGTCACTATATGACCTTAGTAGTTGAAAAATGACCCTTAATAAGATTTTGAAACATCAAATAAATCGAATCAAAAGAAAAGTTTGGAGTAAATGTGGAGATGTATTTAGGTGGGTTCTTTCCCATCTCTTCAGTCCTCACCTTGTCGCGGTGGTCACTTTTGCTGTCTCCACATGTTTTCGCAACATCATGCAGGCAGAAAGGAATACGCAGAAGTTGGAGGATTGGTAAAGAATAGTTGTGCAGAATGGAGGAGGTTGTGAACGATACCAGAGCAAGCGTTGGTAAAACTCTAAAATAATGAGTTGAATATCATTCACGAGATGGTATACAGGGTGAGTCACGTAGCTTTAGCACCTCCTGTAACTTTTGAACGGTTGAAGATATTGAAATGCAGTTTTCACGGAAGTGCATGAGAAAATAGCGCTAACTGATACGTGTATTTATTTCCATTTTATCACTTGTATTTTACGAGATATTTGAGGTAACTTTGTTTTTTCAAATGGAACTATACATTTTTTTCAGTCTATCATAAAGATCGTAAAAAGACGAATCCAATGATATACATATTGTTATATGTTAGATAAGGTTTGTTTTGAGAAATTTTGATTCTTTTGCGACCAGTTCTTAACGGATATTTTGAATGTAACCGACCGCCACAGAAGGTCTGTCAGACTGTCAGACAGAAAATACTGAAGTTACTTCGGACAAAAATAAAGAAAAACTCATTTTTACAATGAAACACGTAGATTTAATGGATTGAACATGTATGATACGGGGTAACAAAAAATATTTTAAAGGTTTTTATAGATACACCTAAATAACTTCACTCTCACAGCACACACTTGCTTGGTGCTGTCCACACATTGCTTTTGAGAAGCGTCCGCAGTAGTTTCTAGTCATGCGACCTTCGTTGTGATCGCCGTCGTCCCCTTATGATTGCTAGATGTTCAGAACAACACTTTAATGCTTCAAGTCAAGGTATTTGTTATTCATTTTCTTATTCATTATTCACAATATTAGGCAATATAGCTAAAAAAACTGGCGTGATTAAAGTCGTAGTCTACTGGACTACGCGTACTGGAAATGGCATTCACCAAAAACAGGAATGCGCACAGGGTTACATGTACTTCACTGATTAGTCACACAATGAAGTTACCTAAGAGTTTGAGAAACGGGGACTGGGGGGAAAGGGTTGGGGGAAGCTTTCGGCACTAGCTGCGTCGTCTGACAGACGATGTCATTGTAATCTAGGGTTAAAGGTCAACATCAATTTGTTCTTGAGTCGCACAATATACCCAATGAACTTAATATAATATTCTCCCCAATGCAAAATAATGTTCGTCCCAATGCGCAATATTCTCTACTGTTTTGGTGTTATTTGAAAATTACATTACCCATTTACTTTACAATCCAGATTTTCAAAAATTATTACAAAATCACCAATGCCGTTCTTTCACGTTTGGATCTTTCAATACATAGTGTTGCAGATAAATATCATAGATGATGTCGACAGTGTTTAGTCGATGATGTCGACAGTTAAAAAGTAATTACAAAATTAATGTACAATATTTTATGAGAACTTTATGCAAAACTGACGAAAATAAAATCATAATCATACGCACATTTCATAATTATTATATGCCGTATTTTTTTAATTTTTTAAGCAACAAAAGTCTACCAATTCATTACAAAAATGTAATTGAATAACATTTAGACACAATTGATCAATATTTCTATACAACCATGATCCGGTTAACCATCATTAAAAGACATACCAAATGACAGGATTAGTGTACTTCAATTGAACTAAGTAAATAAACTACTGTATAATAATTATTATTATGTTTATTTAATCACAATAATTTTCCATCATTCCAGGTCCCTAGCTTGAATATAAACACAATTATTATTGTAGTTCATACATCAATGCTATTATTATGATGATCATTATCATCTTCACTAACGCTACTAAACCTCTGCTTTAATTAAAATGGTTCTTTTTCTCTACCGAGAGAGAAAATGTAACCGGAACTACTGCTAAGAGTAAAAAAGATACTGAAGTTACTGAAAAAAAGTAATCTTAATGGGCAACACTTTGCAAGATTATAAGTCTCTCAAAGTTTCGCTAAATGAGAGTGGCCTGGTTTTTGCGCTCTTCTCTTCAATGAGTTCTCGTCGATCATGCATCTAACGACCCCGGAATAAAGCGCGAGCAAACAAACTACTAAACGAGAGAGGGATGTTTTAAAAGGCCAATTTCAACAACGACCGGTGACGCGCGGCAATTTCCTGGAAGCCACCCGGTGACAATAGACGGACGTGGGCGTACGCCACAGGTTCCCCTCGCCAGCCGCCCACGCGGTCTTCATGCCCCCTAGGCTTCGCCCTCGGCGCTCGCAAACAACGCGGAATTTCTCCCGGAAAACACGCGAGCGGAGGTGAGGCGGCGACGGTCGGCGTATAAGAATAGCGGCAGGAGAATCAATTATTATTATTATTATTATTATTATTATTATTATTATTATTATTACTATTATTATTATTACTATTACTATTATTATTATTATTATTATTCCCTCTTGCGATTCTCAGCAGCTCATGCTGGGTTCAATTTACCCATTCTTGCCACGATAAGGAAAGAACTCGGTCACTGAGATGAGAGATTTCACTCTGATTCCCAAGGCCGATATGGGACTGTTAGTTCAAGAACTTGCAAACTATACGACATGTTTGCAGGATAACTGCTTTCTGACCGTAATTTAGGAGTCGTTGAGGTAATCCCATTGTTTAATTGATTTTTTCTGAATTTTTTTGTTACTACATTTTTGTAAATTTGTTGCGTCTTACAAATTGACGCAACGCGTCTCCAAACCCATTAGGGGGCGTTGAGCGCTTTGCGCTGGGTAGTAATCCTCCATTAACTTGCGCGGGAGTAATCCTCCATTACCTTTAAGTCATGTCACGTCACGTCGCAGTCAGTTGTCAAGAGGACCGCCAGGTAGCATCTCCGCGTACGCGCCTCTTTCTACGCGCTCCTGCGTCACTACCCAGCGGCCAGAATTGGGAAGGAGTAAGGTTAGGGGTGAGGTTTAGTACACTTCACAGGGGTTGGTCTAGCCCTTGTGAAGCAGCCAAACTCGTTTTGTTGGAACAAATTTCACATGAGATTCGACGGGAATCGAACCCGGACCTCAGTGGTGAAAGGCTAACGACTTCTGGGGAGCCGGGAGCGCATTTTCAGCCGAAATAGCAAGTGGATATGCTGTTACACTCTATAGTTTCCACATTTGTTTCATTTCAAGAGCAAGATCTTCAGACTTTGTTATTTTCTCGGTCTCCGTTTTCTTTATATTGAGCTGTTGTTATTATTAATAATAATTATTATTATTAATTATTACTATTATTAATTATTATTATTAATAATTATTATTAATAATAATTATTATTATTAATTATTATTAATAATTATTATTATTATTATTAATTATTATTATTATATTGTATCAGCCATTTATGATCACGCTACAATGTTTTCTTCCAAGGCCCAGTCACATTTATCCCAGAGAAATTAACGTGTGTCATTATGGGGACCAGGTTTTTCAGCTATTTCCCCTTGATAAGATAAGGTTGTTACGCCTAGAATGAAGAATTGTGAGATGATAGGATGATGATGATGATGATGATGATAATGAGGGGTGAAGGGACTATCACAAATACTCCATTTCTACGGAGGACTCGAACCTGCAGCCTCTTCGGTGCACACGACGGCTGCCGCGATCGTCTGCGTCATGGAGGCCGGCTTGTAATCACTTTTTGGCAGCGAATTGGCGTCTAGGACCACGTGTATATATATACGCCTGCTCTCACTGAAGCTCAGTAACTTTTATCCCGTTTCAAATGTGACTCCTTTTTGGGGGATCAGCATCATTCTGAATCCAATTTTTATACCCCAGGGTTGCTAGACCCGGGGAGATGTAATAATGATAATGAACAACGAATGGACCACACACATACGGACATACACAAACGCACCCATGCCCGAGGCGGAACTCGTACCCGCAATCCTTCCGTCCGAGATCGCCACGTCACTACTGCTTTAGCGCTTTCGGATATCCGGATCGGAATATTATTATTATTATTATTATTATTATTATTATTATTATTATTATTATTATTATTATTATTATGAATATAAAAATGTCTTTATTAGAGGTGAGAGTCCTGCCGCCAAATCTCCCACTTCATGAGCGCTAACCACTTTAATGCCTTTACATTTTCATAATTATAATTGAAGCGTTCGCGCATAAATAATGCTAATCGACATTTCACGTTTCATAGGAAATTACAAATATACCATATCTACACAAAATGAGCTGCTGATGCCACGACGAGCGAATGACTTGTTGACTGATTTGTTGTATCATTTTGTAAAATTTTTATTACGCCCATGTCTCTCCTCAGTAAAAGTGAATAATAACGATTTCCCAAAATGCCAGAATTCATTATTTATACCCAAATGCCACAATTGTAAGCAAAATAAGAGGTAGCAGACTTCACAAAAACTACATGTGTACAAGTACTCATGTATGGGGTACCTGACAGTTTTTTGAACAGTTTTCTGGGTGTCGTAATTAACAAAACACCGCCGCACCTCGTTTCCCAGTTTGACTGTTGTCAGATTGTGTCTCCCACTTCCACTCAACGGTCCCTCGGTTCAACTCCAATTTACACTCAACGGTCCCAACTCCAGTGAACAAAGGCCGGCTAGTTACAAAACCTTTGGGGAGCTGTGAGCCAACTGAAAAGAGAGCTATAACCCCCCTGACGCAAGACGGGCAAGGCAGTGGAGACTGACTCCCCGGTGAGCGGCATATGGTCCCAGAAGCCACCCGCACTTTCCAGAGAGGCTAGGGGGTGGAGGATCACATGACCGCCTTGAAGTTAGGTGCCCCGGGCCATTCATAAATAGAAAATCAAAATTCACTGACCTACGCCTTCCCAATCTGGGGAGGTGCCGCTAAAAGCAACCTTCAAAAACTGGAAGTATTGCAAAATAAATTTTTTAAGAAATGTTTTAAAAGCTCCATGGTATATCAGAAATGATCAAATTTTAAAAGAACTCTCTATAGAACCTCTGCAAACTTGGATTTTAAAACTTTCTTCTAATTTCTACTCTTCTCTTTCATCTTGCCCAGCCACTCCTTTGTACACTCTAGGTAAATCAGCCAATCTTTTTCCACGAATAAAATCAAGATATTCTAAAGACCTACTACATCCTCCTTAATTAGCTGTAAAGCAGGTTCCAACATAAAATAAATATTTATGTTTTAATCCAAATATTGTATGCATTTTTCTGAAGGACCCTTCCTGGGTATCCTTAGTTGTTATTGTTTATATTGTACATATTATTGTCTTCTACCATTGTTCATGTATGATGAAATGTAATTACAACAAAATTGTATACTATGTATCATCAAACCCTTGAAAGACATAATAATGTCAAACAAGGAAATAAAAAAAAACTATTTAAAAAAAAGGTGCCATGGGAGCCGGAAGAGGAGTTCGTTTTCAGATTGCTTCGCGGGCGAACGCAACAGCTGCCCCAGGAGGCTGAGATTGTATTCCTTGTGACACGGCGAGTGCGTATAGAACGATTTTCCTAAGGATGAGCCAAAGTGACAGTTTGCGAAAACAAGTGAACATCACACGCATTTCAGAGAAGTATCCCTACGCCGCGACAGCTGTTCAGTCACGCCCCTTCGTAAAATGCTAATGGCTCCTAGTAAAACATCCCTATGCAGAAGTCTAAGAGTTTCGCTTAAATATATGCACGTAAGCGAGTTCGGGAAATATTTATATTTAATTACGTATGTAGAAAATCTCTTAACATGCTCTCACAATCAGTAAAAGAAAACTGACACGAATGTAAATAGAAAGCTCTCAATCACAGTTCGCCACACAACAGCACAAAGGCCGGAACCACGTGCATCGGTACGCATCTCGCATTCAAGTATCGATTTTAAAATAAACATAATATTTATCACACAAAAAGTAAATTTAATGTAATGTTAATAGAAAAAAAAAAGAATTTTTACAGAAGAGCACATAACACTGCACTTCCTAATTTCAATTATTTCTCTCGGCGCACTAAATTTTTTGTCGGACGAGGACATCACAAAAGGAAGAGTCGAAGCCATTTACAAGTTAGCCAACTGCAAACGAACGAATGCAGGAAGGGAGTCTAATGAGCTCAAGGGCACGACGACCACAGAAACTTCACGTATGTTGCCAGTACTAGCTGTCACTTGGCTCATCCAGGAAAATCGCTCTATAGCACTTGTTGTCTGGGCACCTGCGCGGTAAAGCGTCTGGGTGGAGGATGCATTAGCCTGAAGACGGGGAGCAGTGTGCGTGGGAGTTACGGAGGTAGATTGCGAACGTAACTCAAGAGCTATAAATAGTGTAAATCTTGTAAATAAATAGATCTGTAAATAGAGCTCGAGTCTGTGTTGTCATTTCGCTACCACGACGCCACAATAGCAATGTTATATGATCATAAAGAACGAAGTCAAGATGAAATTTAGCAATTTGGGTATTGCGTTATGCATACACAAAATATTTCAAGTGTAGAGCAAGAAATTACATTATTGTGTATCAAAGTATCTAAACAACTGTTGGGTCATTTAAACTTTAAACAAATATTCATTCAAGAGAATTTTTGTTTTTTTTTTCCTGTGAGCTGACGAGAATACAATCTTAGTTTTAGAATTAATTTTAAATGACGAATATGTGATTTAACAATTCTTTTCGTGAAATGTTTATCTATCCCCTTTCCAAATTTTTCCGATAATTCTTACCGGGCACGGGAATGCTTAATTAATAAACGCTAAATGAATAAAGAGGATAAATTGCAACTCCCACACGTAGAAATCAGATCACGTTCGTTAGAAAATCGCAATTCGTCCTATTTGTTGTCAGACATTTTGCCGTTTGTCAAGTTATTTTAACTAGAGTCCAGCACTATTTTTGACATTCAAAATTTATTAAGGAAAAAGGTTGTACAGTGAAATATATATTAATAAATAATTTAACACTAGTTTGCAGTTTTTTGTGACAATCAAATAACGTTGTTTCATAAAAGTTTTTATTCTCCACACAATATTGACACGACGTTTCGCGTAATATTTATATGCATCATCAGGTGTAAAACATACAAAAATTATACATTTAATTCAAAACTTGTTAAATAAATGAAAGTGTTTCGCACAAATTTAAAAAAATCAAATAAAAATGTTTAAAAGGATAAATTTAAACAGAAATAAGGGAGAAAATCCCATTGTAAAAACCATACACCCTCCCTTTAAAGATAATTTTCCCATATTTGTTTAGATTTATCCTTTTAAACATTTTTTTGCCAGCCTGGATAGTCGAGGTTGCTAAGACTAAAGGGCCATAGTTGCCGAGGCTCGAAGGGTCGCGGGTTCGAATCCCGCCCCGGTCATGGATGTTTTGTCTGTGCTCGTGTTGTCCGTACGTGTCGTGCTCCCCCTATAGTTACACCAGTGTAAACAGTGGTCGCTACATGATCTAGTAGTTAAAAAGTGACCTTTAAAAAATGTATAATGTTCCATAATGTTTGTATAAAACCATTTGCTAAATTACACATGTTTCGAATTAAATATATTAATTTTTATTTTTTGAACACCTTATTATGCGTGTAAATATCATGCGAAACGTTGTGCAAACATTATACAGTCAATAAAATATTTTCGAAACAAATGTTGATGGTCAGAAAATTAAATGGATACTTGTGTTAAATTGGATAAAAATGTACCTTACGGAAGGTACGACGATAAAACTGAAAGGTCTATAACATGAATGCTAGTGCATTATGTCACTCCCGTACGCGTGGCCCTAATATTCTCGAGCCAATAGCCGCAGTAGCGTAACATTCGCGCCCAGATAAAAGAGGGCGTATTTTTAAGCTGAAGGTTTTGCGATTGTAAGAAATATGAATTACTTGATACTTCCTCTGATACTTGGCGATAGTTGATACAAGAAAGGATTAAAAACATCTTCCAGAAGAAGGATTTTATCTGCTTCGGTAGCTTATGTAACCCTGTATATAAATCAAAGCAATTCATTTATCTTTTATACCAGACTTAATTTCATAAAATTGAATAACGAAGGTAAATTTTTCCACTACTGATTATAAACACTTTTCTACTGAATAATAACAACTAGAAATAAACTCGACAAACTTCAATTGTTTTTTACTTGATTGTTAGTGATTCTGGGCGCGTCAACTACTAGGATCATTAGTTCCGTAAGTGTAGTGTTGCGCGGTAGGTAGTGGTGGTATTACTCCCGCTGGATAGTGAGATCCGGCGTCGATCTACCGTCGACTAGTGGGGTTTTCCCAAATCAGCTCCCTCCCACCAGCGGAATACCGTACAGGCCGGAACAAGCTCTAGGCTTGTTCCGACCGGTTTCCCGACATGTATATTAGTGAGTGTGTGTGTGTGTGTGTGTGTAAGGGGTGAGGATAGGACAAAGAAGAAGAAAGAGAGATTGCGCGCGGTCCGTTATCCGTTTGTTCGGGTACTGCTCCGGCATTCACCTGGTGTTGATCGGAAAAACCACAGAAAACTACCGATCAGAGCATACGGCCTCGAGAAATCTCCTACAGTCAGCGACTGAATTCGAGCTAGCTGAGAAGCTAGTGTCGAAAATCTTACCACTGCCGGGACTCGAACCTAGGACCTCCCGATCAATTGATGCACTGAGCCACCTCTCCGGGTAACTGTTGTTTAGATTTCAAGCTTGCCACCTTATGTGATAACGCTCAAACAAGAGCGTCACTGATTGATATGAATTTGTTAAAGAACATGTTTTATCATTTAAGGTACTAGTGCTCCTTTTGTTTGTTATGCACTTTATTTAGGGAGCCCTGATAAAACTTTTTGCGGGCAGGCCCGCTCTCATTTCGTTACGCTACTGCAGTAGAGTAATACATGCTTTTGCCCCCACAGCGTTCTTCGTGCTCGTAGCGACACCTGGCGGAAGAAGGCGGCAACGGCGGCGACGGGGACGGAGTGCGACTTCCGGCGGATGCGGTGCGACAGTGAAGGGAAGGCGTTGCTAATAGGGTCAACTTGTATGCTACCGCCGCCCTCACCGCCACAGCCTTCGTCATGATACAGAGACTAGAGCAGGTCTTCCCAAGGAGCTGGAATCAGGTCGTCGTGGTCCCGAAAACGACCAGAATATCGCTAAGGTCATTTTCTCTCCTCCCACTGGCTTATGTGGCTCAGGGTATCAACTGATGTCATTGCAGTACCTCTGACCGAGAGGTCCTATATCGCTAGGTCGAATTCAGCCGATCTCTGCAGGAGAATTCTAACGGTCGACTACTGAGATCATGGTTTCGCCGATCAACATCAGGTGAATGCCCGAGCAGTACCCTAACAAACGAGCCACTGACCATAGCATCGTCGGCTTTCACGGCCGGAGTCAATATGAGTGAAAGTTTCCGGGCTGGTAGGCCGTGGTCCAGTTAGCATTGAAGAGCCAAACGTTTCGTCCACGTCTGCGGTGGACATCTTCAGTGGCGGCAGCGTCGTGGGGGAAGTCTCCGGGTCGGCGGCTGGCTAGCGACGTTAGCCAGCCGACTCAGTCGCTAGCCAGCCGCCGACCCGAAGACTACCCCCACGACGCTGCAGCCACTGAAGATGTCCACCGCAGACGTGGACGAAACTTTTGGCTCTTCAATGCCTACTGGACCACGGCCTACCAGCCCGGAAACATTCACTCATAGAGCTACAGGCCGTCCAGTCGGCAGCTTAGAGCTTGTCGCGGCTAAAACGGTACTCCGCTAGTGGCGCCCCCCGCGATAAAATACATGCACTACACTTACGGAGCTAATGGCCTTAGGGAATATACGGTATATACGGTAATCAATCAGGAATATAAAACAAGAAAGATATTTGGTATTGTTTGACTGAATGGCTGAGAGAACAGTTTGAAACACGCATATCACATTTGAAGGACGGTGCCGGCATTGTACTTTGAAACATATTGGCACCTTAGGGCAACGAGCGAGAAGGAGAGGGGACATTGTAATCCAATCAGGAGCACCGTTTGACCCTCTCTCCCTTCAGCTTGTGTTCTGGAAGTGCCCTTGAAGTCTTTGTGTTGCAATCGGAGCACATTATTTAGTAACGTAACTTCCCAGGAGTAGCCTACTGAAATGTGAGTGACACCGATAGCAACTGGTGTGATTGTGGGCGGTGCCGTATCATCCAATGGTCACTTACGGATGATTGTTTTGGTCGGAGATGAACTACAGGTTATTTCAGTAAGGCGGATAAATTTTCGGTTTGTCCATTATTACTTCATTATGCACTACGGTTTGAAAATATCAAATTTTGAAATAAATAGAAAACCATATTTTCAGTTTTTGTAGGTTTTAAAGTTTTATTTACTAAATCATAGATTTTTATACAAAAAATTAAACACTCTACATATGTTCCTTCTATGAATGTGTCTTTATTAATAGAAAGCTATTTTTATTATTTTAAATTATTATAACACTGAACAATAAATGTCTCACACCGGTGTTTCAGAAGTTAACTCTACTTTACTCTGTTAAAGTAATTTTCATTGCTCAAAAACGCTTCATATTACATTATTTTAAAGGAATGCAGCTAATGAGTGATTTTCTAATACTCGACGGCGGCATTTCTAATGCCATTTCATCACAATACACACATTGTAGATTCAATTTCCCAACAAAGGTTTTTAGGTTCTAACCAACAAAAAAAAAGTACTTTTCAAACCCTAAAGTGATTCTCAAAGGATATTAAAACCATTAGCTCGTGAAAGAAAATTAGTATTTACAATGAAAACTTTGTGGGAATGAAATTAAATCTGGCATCAAGAACTTGTTTCAAGAGAATAAATATTATAATCCCAAATCTGTGGTTTCAATGGCGATTCTGTTTATTTCCCACACTTGAATTCAAGATTTCTTCTCGTACTACTCAGGTATGAAAATTAATCTAAGGCCATTTACACCTACGTACTTAAGAAGAGAGGATCACAGACATTGTATTCAATGAAAATGATATCTATGTATCTACAAATTTTTACCTTTAGAAATGAACCAGTAATATAATGAAATAATTTAATTCGTTTTAGTTTCGTTTTAATTAGATTCGTTTTTAATCAGATTAGAAAACCAAGCTATGAAGAGTAATTATTTCTATTAGTAATACTGTGGGTGAGATGAATGCTATATTAGTTAATTTAATAATTATATAATTATGTACTTAAGTTTAGTGAAGTGACGTGAAGTGTGGTGCAATTGAGTGCAATGTAGCATAGCCTCAAAGAAAGAACACAGTAGTATAGAAGCAGTGTAGTAGAGTGCAGTGCAGTATATGTGAATTCGGTCCTTCATACTCTGAATTATTCGCGACCAGTAGTTAGCATTTTATTTTATTTTAATTATTGTAATGCTTAATTAATGTATACATTTTAATGTATGTAATGGAATTTCATGTAATGTAATTAGTATGTTTCATTGTAATTATATTTTTTATTTATTATAATTAACTGTCATTAGGTCGCATCCAATAGCATCAAGACTACACAAAAATTGACAGATGACATTTCGTTGTATACGAATATTCTACAAAATGAACATAAATTTCTTCACTTTGGACCATAAATCTTTATAAAATTAACTATCAGAAACAATGTACCGAATTGTAAACAAAACACTCTCAAATTTACTCGTTACGTCTCTCTTGAGTTTTATAATGATTATAAATTTAAGAAAATAAATTACTTGAAGAAACAAATAAAATTTTGTTTTGCAAAACCTATGAACACTAAATAAACGAAACCGTTGTTTACCATCATGTAACATGTGTGTGCCTTTTCCTTCGATCAATTTGAAATCTGAAAACTACATTTCAGTACGACGTACCTTTGAGCCAATACGATTCTTATCAATGTTGATAAGAGCGTGCGGTGTGTAAATCACCTTTTAGTGCCAAGAGTTCAGGTGTAATGCAGTGAAAGGAGGGGAAAATATTATATTGTCTTCTGATTTTAGAATAACTTTTTAAATGAAATGGAGCGTTCATACTATGTGAATAACGACATTGGAGTATTCAGTGTTTCAACTTTACAATACAATGTTAATATCTCACATTTCTCTACAAAATAACTCGAAGAATCTACAATAATTTCATTTTAAATACCTAAAATGTCAGAGATAATAAAATTTTCCTGAGAAGAATTATTAGTGTTTTACCCATCATATGCGTCCAACAAATTGTATTGCTTCATTTCTCTCATTTCTAAATATTTCACTGAATATTTCAGTTGATGCCTAAAATTAGTTCTTGGTAATTTGGATTATTTAATTGAGGTGTCTTAACTATAGAATGTATATTTTTCAATTTTCTGTTATAAGGAACACGTCGGCAAAACAGTTTCCTTTGACATGGAGTGTATTTTAGATAGTTGGTACCTCCAGCAAACCGTTTTAGGATTACGAGTTTTTTGCTATGAAGCGAAAAACGTGCTTTAATTAAGACAAGATAAAAAATTTGGAACTGTAAGATGTGAGAAATGTTTTTGTGGTTTTCAAGAAGAGTCTTACTTGTATGAATAGCTGCTTTTGAAGAGCGGAAGAGACGAAAGAAAAAACTCTAGACTGTTGGCAACTGTTCACCGACGGCCTTCCAAAGCAGATTGTGCGACATCCCCATGAAATTGGCACGTCATCAATGGCATTCTCCCAAAGCCAATGACGATATCGCTGACCGGAGATAGATCTCGAGCACGAGGCGAAATGGAGCCCTACCTGCCGATTAAAAAGTACATTGTTTTGAACATTTGACTTCCATAGTGTTCCTGAAAGAAAGTTGGCCATTCTTCAGAGGATATGATATATGTTCAAACATCACGCAGTAAAAAATATTACTACACATGCTGGTATTTATTTGAAGTTTCTATTCCTATATTTGATGATTGAATGGTTGTTAAGAAACTCATATTTTTTCTTTAAAATATTACTCATTTCCCGACAATTTTACTGTTTAATACATAACCGTATACTTTTATTGATTAGAATTAGCAATGAAATAGAGTTCCTTGTTTAGTTATATCACAAACAGGTTAGTAATTAGAGTGTTCAAATAACAGCTTTGGAAATAAAGATATGAATTGAAAAAGACCTGACTTCGCTTATTTTATTTCTGTTGAAATCATTTTAAAGGATACGTGCTGGAGGTGTTGCTATGTTGCAAGTGTCTCATTACATTTACATATTTGATGTTTTTCGTATTCGTATTTTAAACGGAAAAGTTCCGATTTCAAACATATTACCTGATTTCTCTTTCCGAAAAGTTCAGAAAGGAAACTTTATTATAGATAGAATTAAACAATATGCTTTATGTTTATGCTAATATGCTTTATTAATATGTATGAAAAACTTTTGCATTATGTTATTCAATTGTTTGTAAAAATTGATGGCAATATAAAATATTTACATGTAATAAATTAGGTCATTATAACACACTCCTCATAATTGCTCTATCATTCTGTTCACAGTGGTTACAGAAGCAAACCTCCACAGTGAATGTCTGCTTCAAGAAGGAACGATGTAATTATTCTCCCTCACCTACGATCAGAGAACTATACGATATTGAACTCACTGCAGTGTCGCTGTGGACCGTTAGATATCATTCATTCACACTAATTTCCAACAATCTCATTAAACAACATCTGTCACGTATCCTCCATTAATGAATCGTCGGGTCTCGCAAAACCAATGCAAATGAGCCGGTTCATTTCGCCGGTTGCCAGCGCCGAGGCCTGGGCAAGAAATAATAATCAACGGCGACCTCGATCGTGCCAATCGCCTTTGCGGCGTCTTTCCACTGCGGGGCGGAGATGGGTGGGGCGGAAAAGGGGACAGGAGGTGCGGGGCGGGGCGGGGAGGTGCGGGGCAGAGTACGGCTGGGCGTGGCGGAGAGGGGCGGGGAAGGCGAGGCGGGCGGGAGGGGCGAGGCAGGCTGGACGGAGGGGGCGGGCGGGGAAGGTAGGCGGTTCAGCTCTTTCGGAGGGACTCATCACGAGCGACTCCGCCGATCCGACGTGAACGGGCTTCGGAACGAGTCAGATCGATTCCTCCTGCGATCCCAGAGAGAGTGGCGTGGGTTGGAACCACAGCGGGAAGCCAGTATTTTATTTTCAAACGTCAAATGCAGATGGCAAGATTCTGGCGCCGACCTATACGTCGGCTCGCAGTTATTCCCCCAATCAGGTATCTTCCACCAGCGGGGCTCCTCTTCAGCCGGGTAAGCTCTCGACTAGTCGCCCAGCATGTGTGGAAGTGTAGTGCATGTAAGTGTGAAAAAAAGGGGTGAGAATAGGACAAGGACGAGGAAGGAAAAATCACGCGAGATCCGTGGTCAGTTTGTTAGAGTATTTCTCCGACATCCGTCTGGTATTGATCGAAAAAACACAACTAAAGCGCCAAATCGCTAGAATTGTGCTACAGATAGCGGCTGAATTCGACCTAGCCAGTGTGGACAATCCGCCACCGTCGGAACTCGGAACTCAGGACCTCAAGGCCAGAGTCGTTGCGGAGTCAACGGCAATGCTGGCTCTGAACTAAAATCTCAGCAGATAAAGTTCACCTTTTGGCCATGAGGACAGAAGTAGATTCATAAAGGAATATCCGTGAATAATTCGTGATCCCATTATTCAAAGTACTGTTTCAACATTCACCTGGAAACGATTGGAAGGAACCAGCGAAGCAACCGATCAGTTATCCTCAAAAAACCCACTCAAACAGCAGTTGACTTCAACTGTTCGGACTCGAAACGAAAATTTCGTTTTACAAAAGTCGTTCGCAGAGGTTTTTGGGCAGCGGGTACTTGAAAACGGCTCCGACAAACCGACGTGAACGGGCAACCAAGCGAGAAGAATCGATTCCTCTCGCGCTCTGCAAGAGAACGCGAGTGGCGCGGAGCGCGACGATGCGACCGGGGCGAGACGCAGCAATCTGCCCGATAAGGGCGAGCAGATATCGCCCGGCTGCACCACACCCTCCCACACCGCCGGTCCACCAGCCGCCACCGCCCGGCAGATACTGCTAATGGCCTCCAGCTCGATAGTGCTGCCGGCTGGCGGCAAAAACTCGTCCTCCTCCGTGCAAGCGGCCGTGCGCCCAGCTCGCTCGCTTGCTTGGGACAATTTCCCTACAGGCACGTCCCTAGGCGGCGCTGCCGTGCTTTCCCGACCCAGGGGTGCTACTTATCCTTCAAGCTCGACCTTCTCTCGGAGCTACGTGCCGACGGGTCAAGGGTCAAGGATGTGTGGGAATCGGAGGTGGATGGGACGTTTTATAAGTCGCAACCGGTACAGAAACCTCCCTCGGTGTTAGTTGCAGGGGTATAGACTTGTGTCGTCATACTTAAACTACCGTGGCATTTTACCCTAACAGCGGTAGTGTACATTATTTTCTCGATCGTATTGATAACATGCATATATCAACAATGGAATTGACTCCAAATCAGGACAGCCAACTTCAGACTAATAACATTTCTGTTCCGAGAGCCCAGATACATAATTCTACCATTTGGTATACTTGTAACTCTGTTGCAGGATGAAATAGAGAGCAATGACATGTCCATTCGTATGTGTATCAAAAATATACACACAATCTGGCATTAAATTTACGCGTATATCGCGAAGAATGTATACGGTAATCTAAATTTTACCAAAACTTAGGTTCCACCACTAAAAAAATCGCTCCAGTTTAGAAGACATTCACCTCCGTGAACTGAGATCTCTCTCCCAATTCCTCTTTAGAATAAATGTTTTCCTTCTTGGCATCATCTTCACGCAGAGACTATTACAGCCATTTTCAAAGTAGTCGATAGTGAGTCCCTGGGGTCAATTTGAATTTTTTAGGAGTCTATAGTTTCAGTAAAATGTTGAAGCCGATATCACCTAAAAATTGACTTCCTGCAACAACGCTTGCCCCTTTAATTGTTATTAATGTTGTTTGTTGATTTGTTAAAAGTTGACTCGATTTCAATACACAGTACCAAATTAAAAAGATAAAGATGTTTTATCATATCCACATGGCCAAAGTGTTCGACGAACGAACATTCATATATTATTTTTTTAAACAAGGCGAAACACAAATTACTTATTAGTGCATGCATTAGGGAACCAAATCAAGAACGGAGAAGAAAGTTGTGACATACTAACTTGATATCCACGTAGGTATGTTATATTGTTTCAAACAACTGTTACTAATTTTTGAACTTAATTTAATTAAAATGTTTATTAACATACTGACATAGGGTCGAACAGACATACGGGTGGACAGACAGAGGGACGACAGAAAGACGGTTTGAGGGACGAACGGGCAGATGGACGGGCAGAGAGACAAACAGACAGACAAACGGACAAACAGACAGACGAACGGACAGACAGACAGACGAACGGACAAACAGACAGACGAACGGACAAACAGACAGACGAACGGACAAACAGACAGACGAACGGACAAACAGACAGACGAACGGACAAACAGACAGACGAACGGACAAACAGACAGACGAACGGACAAACAGACAGACGAACGGACAAACAGACAGACAGACGAACAGATAAACAGACAGACAGACGAACGGACAAACAGACAGACAGACGAACAGATAAACAGACAGACAGACGAACGGACAAACAGACAGACAGACGAACGGACAAACAGACAGACAGACGAACGGATAAACAGACAGACACACGAACGGACGGGCAGAGGAGGGTAGACGGAGACTGCGGGCGGGCGGGCGGGCGGGCGGGCGGGCGGGCGGGCGGGCGGGCGGGCGGGCGGGCGGGCGGGGGCCGAATGAGAGCTCAAAGGGCCCCTGTCCCCCAGCGGCGCCAGAGCGGCGGGCGGCGGCCTCAGACCTTCGGGCGCTGCCCCGTCCCCGCGCGTCCGCCGTAACCGAATACGACGGCAGCGACCCCGGCCAGGCCCACCCGCCCGCCTCTTCCACAGATATCTGCGTCGCTTAGAGAAGATGGACGGCCAACGGACCCTCTTCGTCCATTCGTTTTCATATTTCTACCGCCCCCATGATCACATAACTAATATCAGGGAACGCGTCAACCATTACCAGTCGATTTTACAAATACATGTCATGGCATGAAAATAAAAAGTATATTCAAAGTTTAAAATTTTAAAGAACTCGAAGTTTTGTTTACTTTACTATGATATACCTAATTATCTAACAAATAGCTTTCGTTTTATAAACTGATTGGCACCGTTCTAAGAAAATACTTATTTTATTCTCTTTAAGGTTTTTTTTGTGGTGAGAGCTCACGAAAATTCTTTTCATTACTTTGATGAATTCCGAGATCACAAAATTCTCGAGTTCTTTTTGCCATTTCATTGTATCTTAAACGTGTGAATTGTAAATTGAGATTTTAAAACATTGAGTAAGTAATACGAGGAAAAATGTGACTAAGTGTTCTCATTATAACATGTGCAACTTTCAATTACCATCAGAGTAATATGAATAGAATCACATTCTGGCTGTCTCTACGTATGGAGCAGCGTCGGTGTTAATTATTTAGGTCAGCGTTAATCCCCAACATCTGGACTCGTAACGAGCTCGGTACACACACCACACGGCAAATAGAACACCCGATGGCAAGGGAAATAGGAAGGAGCAAAACGCGCTTTAATATACGTCCGCAATTAGATTGAGCGCCTCAGCGCTGCGTTATGGGAGCAATTTGCGAACTAATTAAGCGCGTAAAAATTATTTTCGTTAGACTTTTCAACGCTAACTTGCGCGCAATAATTGTATGATATTTTCAACTACTGGGAAGTTGCGTAACTACATTTAAAACTTACGACAGCGCTGCAACGCGGACCGAACGGCGAACTAGAAGAGCGTGATGCCAGGGAATAAACGAAGCCCCGAGCGCGAAGGAAACTCGTCCTCGCAGCGCCCTCTGGGACCAAACACGACAACTAGAGGGCACACAGGGGACGAATAAGTGAAACTTAGCGACCTTATTTCACTGCTACTCGCGACCGCTGAAGATTTATCAAGGCGCGTTTTCGGGTTGATATTTTATGTTTATTAGGTAGTGTCGTATAAAAATACCCTGCATTTTTTCGCTTTTTTTAAAGACGTTTCAATAAATTGAAATGTAGAATTTCCGTAACTGCTGTAACGGAAAGCACTGCGTGGCAAGAAGGTGGAGATAGAACAAATCCTAAAAATTTGCGTAACTAAATCCGAATTCGAATTCTAAAAGACTCTAGAATTGCCTACTTTAGAACTTTGCACATCTTTGTCCTTTTTTTATTTGATAAATGCAGACAACACTAAAAACTAGAAAACTAAGGAGGTGGAATAACCGAGAGAAAAGTCTAAAACAATATTGTTTACACTTATTTCTCTGAATATCGTAAAAGTAAGAAATATTTATACTTCTATTTTTCGTTAAAGGTACTAAAATATTAGATATTTAAATGTTCATTAAAGCTTAGAAGGGGAGAAAAATAATAAGAGAAAAGATAGAAAGGAGAAGGAAGAAATAGAAAGAAGAAAAATTTCGAAGAAGGAAAAACTAGAAAGAAGGAAGAACGAGATACAAGGAAGAAATAGAAAGAAAGAAAGAAAGAAAGAAAGAAAGAAAGAAAGAAAGAAAGAAAGAAAGAAAGAAAGAAAGAAAGAAAGAAAGAAAGAAAGAAAGAAGAACTAGATAGAACGAAGAACTAGAATGAAGAAGAATAACGCCGATATTTAAAAGATATATGACTAAGATATTTTTCTTTGTCTCAAAGAATTTAACCGAAACATCCATGATAAGAGAGAATACGAAACTTCCATTTTTTTTGTTCTTTAATGCTGGTAGTGCGGGTGATTTGCCAGTTTCCTAACTCTTAAAATGAAAGAAAATTAAAATAATATTGCCACACCTTTTCAAAGTATTTGGCGTGCCTTATATCCCTGAGTCTACGGTCTTTGCTTAACAAATACACTTTTAGGTATCGTATACAATTTTTGACGTTTGATCATCTATACAAAGTAACTTCAATTGCCGATAGAGCAAGTACAAATTTCGGAAGAATGCATTCTAAAGATGCCCCGTTATCATGGTGAGCTATTTAATAGACAGTATTCGAAATGAAGTTTATAACAACTTACCAACCCATTGAAAAATTCATACGGAAAAAGAGATAAGAGCATTGGCGCGGAGAACGAAAGCACAAAAAGAAGAGTAGAAAAGGAAGTATAATTGAGATAGAAGTATTTACAGTGAATCACTGCAAGCTTCTCGTTGCTCACCACCGACTCTGTTAAAGCGAACAAAGCACAGCACATGGTGAATGCGAGCGGCATGAATGGCGCGTTGTGAGAATGACGTCATCTCGCCGAGATGGGCAACCCCCGACTAAAGTTAGGAAACATTGATGACGAGCGCCCCAGGCAGGAGCGAGGGTCAAGGAGGGTGGGAGGCGGGCGGCTCAGGTAGCCCGTCGGGGGGCAGCTGGAATTCGATCCGTGGCCTGCGCAGTCCGGCGACCGATAACAACGATCCGACCCTTCTCTTCCTCTCGAGGGCGGGCGGTAACCGGCGAGTAGTGGTCGGCGGGCGGTGGTCGGCGGGCGATGGTCGGCGGGCGGTGGTCGGCGGGCGGTGGTCGGCGGGCGGTGGTCGGCGGGCGGTGGTCGGCGGGCGGTGGTCGGCGGGCGGTGGTCGGCGGGCGGTGGTCGGCGGGCGGTGGTCGGCGGGTGGTGGTCGGCGGGCGGTGGACGGCGGGCGGTGGTCGGCGGGCGGTGGTCGGCGGGCGGTGGTCGGCGGTCGGTGGTCGGCGGGCAGTGGTCGGCGGGCAGTTGTTGGCGGGGGCTGGCGGAGGCTGGCGGGGGCTGGCGGGAGCTAGCCGGGACTGGATGGGCCTGGCGAGAGAGGGTGGGGTTCGGCGGGGGCAGATATGGCCGTAAAACGCTGGAGATAGGAAAAGAGCAGCTCCGTGCTGCACCCGCAACATAATTATAGGAAATGTACTATGTGCGAGGGAATATGAAATTAAATTTAAATTTACATTTTTTTAAGAACAGCAAATAAATTTGCGTTAAATGAAGAATATTTTTAGAAAAGTCTTTGTTTTGTTTTACAAATACGTAGTACATTACTCTACGTGCCGAACGTTTAGAATCGCGAATTTTTTTAGTTCAATAATTACCAATTATGAATTAATAAGCATCCCCAAAAATAGTATGCATTTTATAGTTCACTGTTTGCTTGTATTTCAGGCGTGTCAACGCTGCTTCACAGCCGATGAAGTTGGATTGTTTTCAAGCTCTTCTCAAAGCATCCTTTGATTGAGTATCAAACGGATTTTTTCTCCCTGCAGCCACTGCCACGCCCAGCGTAGCCTTTTGCAGTAGCCTTTTGCGGATATTCGCTATGTCGTCACCATGGCCATCATGCGGTGGTTATATTCTTCCTCGTGTTTTCAACCTCGTAGCCAATACTATTCCGACCGCAACTGTCATCAACTACGCAACTTATGGTACCTTTTATAAGCGGTTTTAATGTTTATACAGCGAGACATTTAGTTTTCGATTTAATAACGAATTTGATTTATTTCACGCATATTTCACTGTATAATGTAGCTCTTTTGATATGTGACACAAACACAATGTTAGTCTCTCAGAAATATAATTGAGTCATTAATAAATAACAAGTATGTAAATTTATGAACAAATTAAAAAAATTAATAACATAACTATTTTTTAACTTAATGATAAAAATGTGATCATAATTATGATCCGTTTTAGGTATAGATCAAATCCTTTAAGTCTACACAACCGAAGCACCACAAAAAAAAACATTTATTTGAGAGGGAAAGGGAAAAAGAGATATTCAGGGAGAGAAAGAGAGAGGGGGCAGCAAAAGAAAAGAAAAAGAGAAAGAAAAACGAAAGAAAGAGTAAGGAGAAATAAGATATAAAAACAAGGAAATAAAAACAGAAGAAAAGTGGGGTAGACGCAAAAAAGCTACAGAAAATGGAAACAGAGAAAAAATACAACAATGAGAAAAGAAAAGAAGAAATTAAAGTAAACAACAGAAAAAAGATATCAATGAAAGGAAAAAATACTAAAACGGAAAAGGAAAAGAAAATCAGGCAAAAGAGAGAGGAGATGGAAGGAAGCGAAAGAAGAGAAAAAATTAAACACAAAGAAAACAAATCCAGGGAAAAATGGCAGGTAGACAATCGATTTCGAATGAGTGTGAGAAAAAGGTAAAGGTCGCCGAAAGGTAAGGTGTCGTAATATTTGTTCCTCGAATTCCATTCCGATCCGTGCCACCGTCTCCTCTCTCGGCGCGACGCGACGCGACGCGATGGGGCGGGGCGGGGCGGGGGGGGCGGGGCGGGGCGGGGGGCAGGCGGGGGTGGGGCGGGTGGTCGCGAGAGGGGGGGCGGGCGGGGCGGGTGGTCGCGAGAGGGGGGGCGGGCGGGGCGGGTGGTCGCGAGAGGGGGGGCGGGCGGGGCGGGGCGGTGTCATTCCTCGCGAGCGATTTCCAATTCGCGCTCAGACAAACGATGCCGCCCGCGCGCGAGACAGATCGCAGGCCAGACCTCCGCCCGCAGGCCTTTTCTCGCCACACAGTGCTCGCATAGGGCGCGCGCATAGGGCACCGCAACACGACCATTTTACTTTCTCGCTACGGAGTGGAGAGAAGGTTATGTAATGCTGCGCGAAAAATCACGAATTCTCGGAACAAGAACGCTTTATTACAGGGACCTGGGAACGAAAAAATGGATAAATCCTGTTTCTAAATTTAGAAACAAAAATCCTCTAACACGTGTTGTGGCCAGAATTCATGTTTTGTGGGTCCTTGTTAACTATAAACCCGTTGACGTCAAAACTTCTGTCGGTCCGTCCGTTCATGAACAACGCTAGTGACAAAACTGGTCAGCCGATTTTCTCCAAAATTGATATTCCCCAATCTATCTGGCTGATGTCCCTACCCCTTGAATTTGAACACAAAATTTTAATTTGGGTCGGGTACATTACATAAAACCCCTTGGACATTTTCAAAATTTAAAAAAACAACTGCTCCATCGTTTTCGATTAAATTTCATTGTTGGGTAGTGAAAAGAACAATTAAGAGAATGGTGCAGTTAAATTGAACTTCAAAATATTAGTTTAAGAAAGTGACAATTTTGTGTGACTGTAGATGCATATGGTTTCATCAAACACAAACCTAAAATAGTCCTAGAAATTTGTGTTACAAAATTAATAAAATACATTGACCAAAATCACTCGAGTTTTTCAAACAACGATGATTTAGAGCTGGTTCGGTAACCTCTAACATTAATTTCCCCTCAAAACGCCCAACAAAATTTAATATGACAGCAACCTTGTATATTAATTTATTATTAAAATTTAACTGAAAACATATTTATAAAACCCCTCCCGAGGTGGGAAATATGACAAAAGACAAAAGTAATGGCAAGGCATCAGGATCATCTCTAGCGAGAGACAGTTTTCTTGATGAAGTCTTAAAATCGTGTTCGTTTAGTCAAACACATAAGCATTGGCAGCATGAATTCTTATTTTTATATTCTAACTTTTTCAAAATTTTGATTAAGGAAATTTTTCATCCCTGAAAAAATCATCAAAAACCTAAAAACATCGAGAACAAAACATCGATGTTATAAAAACCTATGTTTTTTTATAAAAACATCGGTGTTTTGATAACATCGGCACGAAGTCGCATCCCTTTTTCGGACCACTGCGCGCCGGTGGCACAGGTGCGCCGTGCGGTGACGTCAGAATAGGCAACCCGTCCACACCTGAGCGCAGCGGGGAAGACCGCCCGTGCCGCGCCTGGCCGCTGGCTGGCTACCTGCCCGATACTATCCACAGATAGTCGCAGGGTGATTGGGGTCTCTTCGTGCATCCGCACATATACATTGATTGATTGATTGATTTGGTTGATTGATGTTTCCGAGCGTCTCAACTGCTAAGGTCATTATTCCTGTAAGTGAAGTGCATGTTTTATCCGAGGATGTGGTAATGATCTTCCCCCACTGGATGGTAAGACCCGGCGCCAATCTACCTGTCGGTTAGCGGAGATTTCCCCACAGATATCTCCCATCATCGGGGCACGCCCCAGTCGGGACATGCTCTAAGCTCCCGATCGGCTACTCGCCATGTCTAGTTAAGTAGTGCATGTACGTGTAAGTGTGTGCAAGTAAGAGGTGAGGGTAGAACAAGTGCGGATAGAATCGCGCCCGTTCTGTTGCCCGTTTGTTACGGTACTACTCCGGCATTCGCCTGGTATTGATCGATCAGAGCAATCGCCACTAGAATTTGGCTGAACAGCGACTGAATTCGACATAGCTCAAGCGAAAATCCAGGCACTGTTGGGACTCGAACTTAGGACCTTCTGGTCAGAGGCACTGCAGTGACATCAATTGATGCCCCGTGTTCGGGTTGCGAACATTTAGCTTTCGGCCTATACACTCTACTATCGCATTCATCGTGGGGAACTTCTATAACCTTAACGGTAGCTTTGTTTTCTACTGGCTCAGCAGTGAGTTTACTTCTTATTCAAACTCAGGGAATGCTGAGAGAGTTCAAGTGCATTAAACTTGCACGGGAGGTTTTGAAGGAACATATCGCCAGTTAACACAGGCACAATAATTTTTCGGATTTTTTGCAGAGATTCTCAATTGTAATCTACGCAAGAGACGTAGAGGAATACCAATTTCAGATAGTACCTCCCGTCTCTCACACTGCCCTCCTTCAAACACAGCACCATGTTACCGTCTACACTAGATACATCAGTCCCTTGTTAACGAGTCATATTCGCAACCACAGTTAGCCTTGAAGACGCCGCATGCAGTGTCAGAAAATATAAAATATCTACGTGAATATTTCAATAATACTGCGGTAAGCAAATCCCCTTTGCACAAAATGAAATGTTGTGTAGTTATTGTGAATGGGTCAAAGTAGATTGCCTAATCAATTCCAAAACAGATGTAGCGGAGATTTCTATGTTGTAATCGAAAGTCTCTCTGAATCATATTTTCAATGTAAGTTTATCACAAACACGCTATCTGGAGCATCAAAATACATTCCAGTTTAATATTAAAAATATGTTGTCTATTTTGTTCCAATTGTGCCAAAGGAAAGTTTATCTTCTTATGTATACTCGTTACTGTATTACCGATATCTCTCGCAGTAAACATATTTATAAATTTGACGGAGATTTCTGTAGTTAGGATTTGATATTGTGTATTGTTTTATAACCAGAATAGATTTCCCTACACTTGGTTCATAAATACTCATGGTACCCTATACTGAGATGTTCGCCACTTGCTTCCACTTTGAGTGAACTCTCTGTGAAACTCTTATTGCTTCTGTAATTTTTAAATACCACTGCCAATTTGATTTTTCATTGAATGCTATTTTGTTGATTCTTAGCATTTCGCATTCTAAGAACATTGAGCGC